>JANPYM010000004.1:424006-614548 GCA_025890175.1 Ciborinia camelliae
TCTCCTCTCCTCTCCTCCCTCTCTCCCCCTCTCCCCCTCTCCCCCTCTCCCCCAAAACATCCCCTCAAATCGTCACAAATCATCACAAACAAAATCGTAACGCTACGATCCAAGCTTCGATGAGAAGCTAATTTCCATACGAATGAGTCATCAATCCATCCAATCTATCTACTACCAGACCAGACCAGACCAGATCTGCATACTCCATATAGAGTATCTGCTTCTTATTTTTTTAATTCTCTGGGATGATTTACTTCTGCATTCACATCCGCATCCGCAACGCATCGGCTTCCAAAAGAAAGAGCGCGAGAAGATATATTCCATATATTCCATTTCAATTGAAATCACCAAGAGCAGGACACGCATATCGCATATCGCAAGAGAGCGTCATTTTCCTTTCTACCAGGAGCAAAATAGCAGAAGAGCAGAGGAAATAAGAAATAAGACAAGAAGAAACAGGAAGACGGTATTAGGAAGAGGAGAGGAAATATCAAATTAAATCAAATCAAGACCTCTACTTATCAAGTATCAGACATTCAATCTCTAAACACGTTATCCGTGTCCGGAATTGATAGAGAGTGCTTCTAGAGTGGAAGATAGAGAGTTTTGATTCATGAGTATTGAGTATTGAGCGATGTAAATCCCGTTAATGACCAATGACCTTGAAATCAAGAAACTTTCAGAGGGAAATAAAAAACCTTTCCATGTCTAAATTTCAAGCTCCAGAACTTAATAGTCTTTAATACTTTTAATAATCAGCTTCACAGCTTCAATAGATAATGAAGAGATTCAGATACGGGTTTCAAGCCGTTAAAGGGATAAAGAAGGGAGGATATAGATACATGTACAGGTAATTATATATAACTAGGTATGAAGCAAGCATATTTCCTTCGACTTTCTCAAAGAGATATATATATATATATATGACCAACCCCCTCTCTAGCCCCTTATCCGAAGTATCAAGCATCAAGTAATAGAATAATAGGTTTTTTTTATTTAAAAAAAAGAGCCCCCCCGCACCCCTCGCCCCAGGTTCAACGCAAGCAAAATGGTAATGGGAAGTTCAACGATAAAGGGATAACTCAAGAGAGAACGATCGCTGCCGACCTCTTTGTTCACGATGAAGAGGTTAGGTTACTGACCTCGTAGACCAAAGTAAAGTTTCGCTTGGGAATCTATCGACGCGCCTGTCTGTAGGAGGAGGTACAGAGATGCGAATCTAGAATTCTACGTCTGAATTCACGAGATCATCGTTCATTGCATAGATGATCACTTTCTCAAAGCTGTAGATAGGTAGCTCGTCACTGGTCTAGGGATTTTTCCCCTGTAAGAAATGAAGGTTCGTGGTGGGCTCGGGAATATCATATGATGATCTCTCTTCGAGAGTATATATGTCTTGCTGATGATGATATTTTATGAGAGATCCCCTACTCTTCCAGCTTCATGTTCATGGGAAAAACCTCATCATGAATTGTGAATTCAACGTGAAATTGCGACTACGCAACTATCGGTCTTCTGACTCCTCCGTCAACATTTTTGAACTGTTTTGAGATATATTAACAAATCCAAAGTGAAAGCCCCCATGATCTCGTAATCCTCGCATGTAACTACTTGCAATTGCCAACCAATAGTCAACTGAACCGAAAATATTCTTCAACAAATCACATGACCAAATATGGTACCGGCGAAGCAATGACGGGTGATGCAAGAGAACAAGGTATATCTGCAAGTTGGAAACATCACAACAATAGCCTACCTATCGGAATATTTTTTTCTTTTCTCCTCTTCGACATCCATGACTTATCTTTCAGCCTTTCTCGGCGGGATCTTCAAATCTTGATTCCGATTGGTGGATTTGGGGAGGAAAGATGACCACCAACTGTTGAACCGGTTGGTTGATGAAGAAATATCATGGCATCTGACTCCATTTGCCGTCATTAAATGATTTGATTGACTCTATGCAGATATCAAGTTCTTCGTTTACTGTAGAAGAGTCAATAATACAGTCCGTATATTGAGAGGCAAAGAATTCGCGTAAATTCATTGATGATTCGATATGAATGACTTTTGGGTCCTTTGGTTGTCCTTATGAAGCATGACTTCAAGTGAGAAATGATATCTCCGAGCGATAAAATTCCCACTTTTCCGCCCCGATTTTTCCAATGTCTTGAATATCGTAAGTTTGATTATCCAAGAGTCAAGAGAAGGATGGAAATGGGGCAATTTTACCTTCGAGAATTGGAAGCTTCCGTAACCCCCACCGGCAAGCATGGGAAGTTTGGAAAGAGTCCCTCCTGGCAATAAAGATTCATATAAAAAGAGCATGGTAAACGAAAATAGGGGACCCAGTCCGTGGTAGTCAGCCAGGAGGATATCGTTGGATTCGTTGCGAACAGACCACATCATATCTCTTTAGTATATGAAGGTTTGATCATCATATCGGTTCGCCCCGCAGTCGATATTAAGTTCATTGAATGGTGATGGATTATGATGGATCCTTGAGAAAAAAGGGGTTCGCGACCGGAGGAGACAAGGCTTTCCAATCAAATCATACATTTGCGGTGAGTGATGGATATTCGTCCTTGGGATTTCATTGGCCTTGTGTTAGAAAACAAGGTAGGCATATGCGTGGGCCTCGACCATCTCGATTTTGAAGAGTCCAATTATTTGGTACTGGAATTTGAATGGAACTTATTCCGAAATGAGAATCTCGGTTCTTCGTATTCTAGAAGGTGAAGAAAACCGGCAGAGTGGGTTGTGTAAGGAGTGATTGAGTGTCATTCCAGGTTTCGAGGGGAACGATGGAAGAATGAAGCTTTGTGTAATTGTAAGACGTAGGACGGTGAGATAGGGAAATAGAGGAGGAAGAGGAGGAGGAGGAGGAGATGGAGATGGATTGTGATTGTGATATATGATATGATATGATTGTGATACTGTATATGTATGTATAGGCAGGTATGTATGTATATATATGTAAATGAGATGGATTATGAAGAAAATATAATATAATATAAATATCTATAATACCAGATATCAAAGGATATCTATGTAGGTAAGACTTTACAAGTATGCAATGGGATTCAAGATAAGTTCCCTCAGGTACCTACCTAGGTAGTAAGTAATGAACGATATTGAAGTTGTTTTGTAATACAGACTGTACAGTACTCAATACACAGTACAGTAACAACCAAAAACCGCCTTTTGTTTTAGATCTCTAGTACTACTGGTACCTACCCAATCTTGATGGGACTCGAAGATTTGTTATTATGAATAATAATATTCTACTTCAAATAATAATAAATAAATAACCCGAAATGGATTGATATTGATATTGATATTGCCCAGGTGATATTGGTTTGATTTGACTACCTAGACCATCTAGATGGGCATTAATGATTGTCTCACAGACTCGCACCCAAATAATAAATACCTACCCAACCTAAGCTAAGCATCCAGAAAGTATCAATATAAACAAGTATGTAGGTATTTTTGGAAAACCTGGAATAAGCAAAAGAAGGTTCAAGGTTCTCAGACCCTTTTTTCCCATTCATTCTTTCCAGAGTTCCAAGAAAGATCTGGTAGAAGGACTCGCTAGTAGGTATCTAATATCTATCTATGAATGAATGGATACCTTTTAATATCCTGTGGAATAATAGAATAAGAATAGTTTGGTACGGAACATTCTCATAATGGAGTGTGGAAAATTGGAAATCCACTTCCCGGTAATTGTCTTCTATGAATAAATCCATCCATGACTTGCATCTCTCTAGTATCTAGTATCTAGTGTCTAGTATCTACACTAGACTCCGTAACCCGTAATCCGTTAATCCGTAATTCGTAATTCGTAATCTATAATCTGTATGTAGGTATCTTGAACATCATTTTATATTACCTCCTACCTTCCTACCGAATCACGAAAAGTGTACTCGTAAGTAGAATAGAGAATACCAACTGCAGTCCTCGACTCGACTTGACTCGAGTCCATTTTAGATATACATCGGAACCTGCAGATACTGTATCAAATGAACCAGCCAGCTGCAGGACGCGTACCGTACCATGTCATGTCATATCATGTCACCGCAGAAACTTGTTCCACATACACCAATGAAAAGTTGACGACGATGCATATTACATAGATGGATGGATAGATATTGTGATCATATTTTTGATACTGCAGTGAGGTAGTCATGATTTACCTATGCTATCGAAGAAGTACCATTATTATTATATTTCGTATCGGGCCCCAAGTAATAGGTAGTTGAGTAAATATTGAATAGAGACTTTGGTTTGATATCTCTATAAATTCAAATGGTTTATATATATATATATATATACATACTTTATATACTTCATATACTTCCAAGTCTTTAGATTTATTAATATATATTGCCGCTTCTATGTTATCTTTGACAGCCTTCTCATCCCATCTCATCATATCATAATTATCATTCATTATCTTTGATATGTTTCAACATGGATATGCCCTAAAAAGATATCATGCTTCACAACATTCAAACGAACTCAACATAATCGATAATCGGAAGCACCAAGTTTGTCCGACAGTACAAACTCGATCCCAAGCAGACAGGGACACTATTGTAGGTAGGTACTAAAGTACAGACCCGAGAAATCTTGTCCTACATTGGGTACGGTACTTGATGCATATGATATGATATGATACGATATGATATGGTACAGTATATATGGTCTTCGAGGAACAATATTGATCAGATTGATGAGATGAAGGAGTTTAATACTTATCTAGGTAGACGGTATAGAAAAAGAGAGTTTTATAGAAAAGAAAAAAGAAAAGTAATTAAAACAATAATTCATATTCATATTGTACCTATCTATCTATCTATTATCGATTCTTCAGATTTTAAATAAAAGTATAAAAAAAGCAATCAATTAAAAGATCTACCCAGGTACATACTATATATATACTTTTATTATATCGTGTGATTCCAATTGGTATTTTTTTGCCTTTTACTGATTATGAATAGGGAAAATCTTTCTTTCTTTTTGGGCTTCTTTGGAATCTCAATCTCAATCTCCATCTCAACCTCTATTCCCAATCCTCAATAATCTCAATCCCGGGTCTTCCATATCATCATGTTCATCAAGATGATCAAGTTCATGATAGTAAATTAGGTTAGGTAGGTATTAGATAGTTATTATAGGTATGGTCACTGTAGATGATTATTATAGAACGAACCTTGGAACTTGGAACTTGGAATTTAACTTGAATCTCGTTCATCTCATTCCAAGGTTTGTATCAATATCAATCAATCATTCAATCATTTATTCCCTCATTGATCATCTTCATCTTCATCTATATCTTCCGCCTTCCACCTTGCACCTTTCATCTTCATCTCCATCTCCATCTATCTCCATCTCCATCCCATCTACAAGTACCAAGGTATCTACCTAGGTAGTATCTACCCATACAATAATACATCAAAATCATCCCCTTCCCCTTCTCTTTCCCCTTCCCTTTCCCATTCCTTTTCCCCTTCCCCCTTCCACTTCCCCCCCCTCCCCCCTTCATTTTATGAATAATAATAAAATAAAGTGATCATTTGAACCAATGTGTGGTGGTTATGGTTTTAGTTTTCCTTGTAAACCAACTAACCCACTTCCAGGTTAGCTTCGTAAGGAGTTACTCTGGCTCTCCTCCCCTCTCAACTTTTAGTTGATAAATCCCGAGTCATTAAAGCAGATTTCTCCCTCTTCATCGTTCATCATCACTTAAGAAAGTCTCTCTCTCTTTTTTTTCCCTCTCATCTCCTCACATCACATCACAACACCTCACCTCGTCCCAAGTAAATTTCAATCCTCTACTTTGACACTTTGAATTGATATTTTCTTTCTCTTCTCTTTCTTCTCAACATAATGTCCATGTCCAAATCGGCACTTTAAATATTCTTCAATCTTCAATATCATATCTTCCCAGACCTACCTATCGAGCCTAGCCATAGGGATATAAACCGACGTATTTACGAGCCCCAATCAAGTTTTTGTCGCAATCTCCCCACAGTAAGGAGAACCAACCCCCAGTACCTATCCAGTATCATCCAGTATACGAAATACCTATTACATACATACATACATACCCGACCTACCTACCTACCTACATCTAGGGAGTACACGCATCAGAAATTCGGATTTCAGATTTCAGATTTCAGATTCCAGATTCCAGATTCCAGAATAATAATTATTATTATTATCATTCAACCCACCACATCCACATCCAACCAAAAATTATTTTAACCAGGACCACCAAAACAATTTACCTATCTTTATAGCTTGCTTGATAAAACTCTCGAATACTTCTGTATACACATATTACCGTCGGGTTTATCCTGGATTTTCGCAGCTTATTTGGCTTTTTTTTTTCATTCAAAAACTTTTGGTGGTTGTGCGGATAATTCAGAGCTAAAGCTTTGAGCTTTGACAAGTGTGCCACCGGCTCCTCTCATCACTTCACACTACAAACTTTTCATTTCTCTCTCTTCACACCTCAAGAATATCTGCCACTCATGATGAGTCAACAGTATCCTGAAATGTTCCAGGATTACCCCCCAAATCGATCGCCAGCGACGAGTCGAGCTTATGGCAACATGACTCTTAATCGCCAAACTTCGCGACAATTTATTGATAACTATCAACCGCCCCTTCAAAACGGAGGACTTTACGCTTCCGATGATGCACCACAATACAATGGAAATCAATCTGGTTATAGAGGCCCCTCCAACAACATCAATTACGCCTACGAAAGTCAGACATGGAACTATGGAGGTGCGAATGGAGCCAGTACAATGGGAGCCGCGGGTCGTATGAGACCTCAACAACAAGCTCGCAGAGCTGAAATCCCATCTGTACGTTACCCCTTCATTTCCTTCGATTCACTTTTGCGCACTGTCGAACTTGGTTAACATATCATAGGGATGGATGAATTCAGGTGCTCCGTCCCTTGGTGGCCCCATTACCCAAACAACCTTACAACAGCATAATTTGTCTGGCATGTTTGATCAACCCCAGCATTCCCATCGTTCACCACCACCCCCAAACCAACAGAACGATCACGAAGAACTTATTCCAACCGCCATCGTTATCAAGAACATTCCATTTGCTGTCAAGAAAGAACAATTGACAGAGATGATGTCTAACATGGGATTGCCATTGCCGTATGCCTTCAATTATCATTTTGATAATGGTGTTTTCAGGGGCTTGGCATTCGCTAATTTCACCGATGCCCGCGAAACGCAACAAGTCATCGATGCATTGAACCATATGGACTTGCAAGGACGAAAGCTCCGAGTCGAGTACAAGAAGATGCTTCCAGCTGCAGAGCGTGATAGAATCGAACGCGACAAGAGAGAAAGACGAGGTCAACTTGAGGAGCAACACCGCGCACCAAACATGATCTCCACCGGTTCCCTTCATACTGCTGGATCAATGACTTCGATGAATTCGGGTTTGAGAACCACATCCCCTTCACCTGTAAACATGCGTCAAACTGTTGTCACCCCCAATAGCACCGCCGCAGGCAAGTACTAATCTCCCTATCGTGCGCACAATTACTGACTTGATATTCTGGTTGCAGAGTACGATCTCAATGATCCAACAACATTAAGTTATTACACTGAGCTTCTCCTCTTCAAGAACGATCCCGAAAAAGAGGCTTACACCTTCTCATCCACGGTTTCGCCTGCCGATCGAAGAATCATCCACACCCTGGCACATAACATGGGGCTAGATCACCACTCTCAAGGACATGGAGAGTTGCGCCAAGTTCAAATAATCAAGACCAAGCACGCCAGTCCACCTTTGAATCAAATCCAAGCTGGATATTACAATGAGTCCCAACGTCGTGGACTTAACCGAGCTGCAACAATCGACTTCAGTGAACAACGAGCCAACGACGCCGCTTACCAAATGCATACTCTCGGCCGACAAGGTTCCGGTCTTCTGGATATCCCAGGCTCCCCAGGGGTACGTGACCTACTCAATGGTGGTCAAAGTCTACGAGCTGCGAAATCGTTCGCCGACTTGCGCTCTTATTCGCCATCACCTGTACCATCGTCCGCGAGCTTCCCAGCTAATTTGAGCCAGAATATCGCCAGATTTCAAGGCAATGATTACGGTCTCGGATCAACCACAGGCGGAACTCCCAACTTGACACCTACATCCGCAGGACCCCTAGGCCTACGAGAGGATGCATTTCTTGCCAATGGCATGAACAACATGTCACTTGGATATGATCGCCAGCCTCGTACAAACATCCCTGGACGTATTGGTCAAGAGAGAGACAACTACACGTCAAATGCCGGCCCTATCGGAAGCCAGCGTCCAGTTAACGGAAGTTTGGAAGACAGCTCCAGAAATGGCCAGAATGCAGTTCCCGAGAGACAACCAAGAGGACCTACCAGTGATCAATGGAGCGCAGGATTTTCCCGCAATAGACAAAACGGACATGCCAGCAAAGGCAGTGATGGTAAGTTGTCTTAATTACATCCCTGAAGTGTTTCAAGCTAACCGATTGCCAGATTCATCCGAGCGAACCGGCTTTACCTCTGCTTCTCGATTTATGTAACACTCTTCAAGAGATTTACGACATTATGAACATTAGAGCTACGGACGTGATCTTCTCCCACGTATCACAACGTCACATTACTGGCAGCTGTGTTTAATCTGTCATTCCCCCGCGGAAGTCCATTCACTTCATTTTCAGAGCACCAGATTTTCCTATGATTAGGTTTGTCAAATTGGCTCTTGTTTACTGTAATTACAATTGTGGCCTCGATTTCTGTTTTGAGAGCACCCGCGCTCTAGACTCATTTTTACTCGCGGTATATACACGTTTTGCCTAATAACACCACCAATTGGCTTCCGCGAACGACGACATATAACGAATCAACCAGGATACCATTAAACCGACTGGGCAACCTTGATGATAACGCTACTATGACTTCCTCCTGGTATCCATCCAAAATAGGATCCGGATTATTTTAACGTCTTCGGACAACGAATAATAATAAGGGGTTCCCACACCCCTTTTCTACACACGATTGACGACCGTAACGTCCCGTCATGCTATAAAATTATAAAAATTACCTTGGTCTCAAGTTCCAGATATCGACTTACACCGACACCTACTCGCTGGCTCTCGAGTTGAATTTACAGGGCTGACCGAGGAATACGAAATCATTGTACTTTAATTGTTTGCTGCTCATTTGGTCATCGAAACTTAAAAATTCTTGTACTGTTGTTACTGGGGGGGCTATTGGTTTCTGAGGGGGGAGGGGTTTGAAGGCCATGTGCATGTTTGATTTTAGGGTTGCATTGGGTCCTCGTTCTTATTGGATGAAACATCGGAGTAGGACTCCAATGCCCCCTTTGCGCTTGAATTATGCTGCAACTGATATTATCATGTTATCAAGGCGTCTGGTGGTGGTGGAATAATAGGATATAGGAAAAACATTCATTCATCATCTACTATTCGTTCTTCACCATGTAATTTGTGTGAATTTCCACTGGATAAAGTCCTCTCTCCGCTCCCCTCGAACAGAATGTAGATCCCTCCTTCATGAATATTTACCTTCCCTCACCGCTATCTTGACTCCACACGGGCCGGGACTTCCGCTCCATACGGGAGGTAATCAAACATCCGAACCCCTTGAATTGATAGACAGATCTTGAAGTTGGACTCTTGGAGGCTGCAGGTGAAAATTTCCCCTGGTGGCTCAGGTATGCATTGTGATTTAGACGGGGTTGAAACTTGATAGGATGATTGTATGGACATGTGATATTGAGAAGAGGCGGTGGATGGTGGTATAGATTATAGAGGATTTTGTATTGGGATATGATGTATTGTAGCGTAGGTAATTTTCTATCTTATATTTGATGTAGAGATTTGGGATTTTGGAGTAGATACCTAGTAGTAGGTAGGTAAGTAGGTAGGTATCTAAAATGAATATTAAATTGAAAATTGGAATCAATGGTTGTTTCCAATTGGCTCCACCTGCAGCTGAGCTACCTTATTATGGCCTTGAATTTAAGGCACTAAAAGTAGCTAACCTAAGCTCGCCCCTACCAGCTCTAATGAATTTAGTCCAGACCAGAAGACAAAATAATTTATCAACATCTTCCATCGCACCCAACAAGGCCCCATTAATTTGTCGGTCTTGCCAATCCTCTTGATACCTAAACATGTCATCACTCTATAACCTCGAGCCTCAACCCACTGCATCATGCGTCCTCCATACCATGTCCGGCGATATCTCTCTCGAGCTTTGGGCGCAACAAATTCCCCTCACATGTCGTAATTTTCTGCAACATTGTCTCGACGGTTACTATGACAATACCATATTTCATCGACTCGTGCCCGGATTCATTCTACAAGGAGGTGATCCTACAGGTACTGGATCTGGTGGAGAATCTATTTACGATGGCGGCGAATTCGCCGAAGAGAATGGCATATGGCCCATGGAAGAGCGAA
Organism: Ciborinia camelliae; assembly: GCA_025890175.1. Classification (NCBI taxonomy): domain Eukaryota; kingdom Fungi; phylum Ascomycota; class Leotiomycetes; order Helotiales; family Sclerotiniaceae; genus Ciborinia; species Ciborinia camelliae. The sequence goes on from JANPYM010000004.1 coordinate 434,508, forward strand.
AAGGTCAGAATGCGGGACCGAGAGGAGTGGGCTTTAAAGATGAATTTCATAGCAGGATAAAGTATAACAGGAGAGGGTTATTGGGGATGGCGAATGAAGGGAAGGACACGAATGGGAGTCAGTTTTTCCTGACTCTGGGAGATACGCAGGAGTTGACGGGGAAGAATACTCTGTTTGGACGAGTGGAGGGGGAAACGATCTATAATTTGGCGAGGATGGGGGAGGCGGAGTGTGGTGATGGGGAGAGGCCGTTGTATCCTACGAAGATTACGGGCGTGGAGGTTTTGGTTAATCCATTTAAGGATATGGTTAGGAGGGAGAGGATTGCGAAGGCTGTGGCTCCGGAGAAGAAGGTTGTGGAAAAGAAAAAGAAGAGGAAAGCGGGAAAACAGTTGTTGAGTTTTGGAGACGATGGGGACGAGGGTGTAGAGGAACCGGTGGTTAAGAAAAAGGCGAAGTTTGATACGAGGATTGTAATGGATGATGGGACTGCAGATAAAGAGCCTGAAACTGCAAATAAATCTAAATCCGCGTCGAAAAAGAAGGCGCCAAAAGCACGATCATCCGAATCTCCCAAGACATCGCCAGAGCCAGAGGCAAGAGCACCACCCAAATCATTGCCAAACAGAGCCGCAAAACTCGATCGAGAGATTTCCTCCTCCCCAGAACCTCAAGTTGAAAAGGTTACCTCTTTGCTAGATCGTACAAATGCACAAATAGCAGAACTCAAAGCATCCATGAAGCGGAATGTTCAAACGGCGCCCGAGCCCGAAAAGAAGAAATCCGCTTTAGAAGCAATGATACCAGCAACATCTGTTCGTGGACGAAAACGTAACCAGAATGGAAAGTCAAATGCTAGTAGCGACCAAGCGGCCCTAGATATCCTACGGGCCTTTCAAGAAAAATTGGAATCTGCTCCACCTGAAAAGGAAGTGGTTAAAACCGTACCACAGGACGACACTGAAGCAAAACCCGATGAAAATGGAACAGCTGATGATGAAGAAGCTGCATTGTGTGATTTGCATTTTATAGCGAATTGTCAGTCTTGTCAATCATGGGAAGCGCAAGGTGAAGAAGAAGAAGATGATGATATTAATGATAAGGGGTGGATGTCTCATGCATTAAGTTTTAAAGAAGATAAACTAGGCAAAGATCTCAGTTATAGGAAGAAAGCCGAGGATGAATTGGTGGTGATTGATCCGAGGGAGAAAGCTAAATCGCTGAAGGAGGAGATGAGGGCGAAGAGGGAGGCGAGAGCCGGAGGTTCAACCGGGAGAGAATGGGATATGAAGAGAAATGAGAAATTGGCGAGATCGTCGGCCTTAGCTGGGAGAGGAGCGAAATAGGGGATTTGAATTGAAAATGGAATGGGAAAGCGGAACAATTCGTTCGGTTACGATTAGGGGAGCTGGAATCATTTCTCCGGGCGCCGAATAGGATGAAACGTTGAATGGAAGAAGTGATGATGAATTTTGTGTTCAAAATATGAATCCAAAACCATGATGGATCTATAAAGATGAGTCTGGAATGATTTAGTCGTGAAGAATCTTTTGAGCGTATCGTTTGAGCGTATCGTTTGAGCGTATCGCGAGCGGCATGACCATGTGTCACAATGATGATAGGTTAAGATGATACCAACGGTTTGGTACCGAGAATTACAACCACAACCACAACCACAAGTCCGTCCGCTCAAAATATGTCCAGATTAGGAACTCCGGGCTCCTTGGAACTAGATAGGTAGGTATTCATTATTGAAATATGGGCGCTTTAATCTATTCCTAGGTGCATACTAGGTAGTTGAGTCAATGGGGTAGTTTTGCGAATAGGAACTTATTTGTGTTTTATGAAGATATAGCAATTAGATACCTACTACCTACCTACCTTCGATATTATATGATATGATCTGATCTGATATGAATGATCTCATCAATAGCAGTTGGAGCCGTCAGCTGTCAGCCTTGTAAGTATTAATATAATAGCCTTGTATTAGTCATCAATGTTATCATCCATCCATCTCATCAGCCGTCTTAAAGGTTCTTTTTTTTTGAAGCCGGAGAGTTGTTCCCGGAAAGATAAAATTATTATAATAAATTTTTATACAGTACTATGTATGGATGCAAAAGTTGAATTTCATATTACGTTCATTCGTCCATATATACATATATATATAGGTACATACATATATACCTACATCCATCCCATCCATCCATCCATCCATCCATCCATCCATCTCATCCACCACGTTATTAATCATCTCCAGCTACCTACCTACCTACTCACTCATCTTCCATTCAATGAAACATATCTTGAAATATTTACCAAATTATAAATTATAAATTATTCTTATAATTCAGAATTCATTTCATCATTCAATTGATCCATTGATCCTTTCAAATTGAGTAATCCAAAATCCAAAAGTCTCAAGATAAAATCCCAAAGAACAATAAAAATTTAAAACCAAAACATACAACGAAGATATCAACTTGCAACTTGCATCATACATAACCCCACCACCTCAGCACCCCCTTCAACCTTTGTTAAGAACAATCAGTTATTCTAAGAACCATCTCAACACATCCACCATTGACTCATCACTTCCGATCTATACCTTTGAAGCGCGTTCAGCATTTATAGATTCATTCTTTCCTTCCTGCACAATTCCATCCTACTCATCGTCGAGCCTCTACCAGAATCTCCGCGACAATCGCAAAAAAAAGGCAAACATTTTCCAGCATAGATTTACGATTTACCTTCGAGTTTGGTGTCACACATTCATCTGCTTGAAGAGGCTAGGGAGGCTGCAGGTAGCCTCGACTTTGGACCCGTGAATTGTTTAAGTACAGCCAGTACGGTACAGCAGGTCGATTTATCTTCTCACAATACCCACCTACACCTACCTACTTAAACCTAGACCTAGACCGACCTACACCATCTGAGATCATCTATAAAAGTCAGTTCCACGGCCAGACCACACATAAATTCATCGAATGTATTCTCATCCACCTTCAACAAATCCCAGAAAACGAGCTGCACCGGGAGCCTCGTCGGCTGTTCAGACACCGCAAATGCAACAGACGTACAATGCAGGTAGCCAGCTACCTAATGCAGAATTTCTGCGCTGGAGTCAAAATCCCGAAACTCAAAATTTCGCGGATGCAACATCAGGCTATAATATGAATATATTCGGTTCAAATGGTCTGCCGCAGACAACGACGGCTTTTGACCATCCTGTCACCCCGCAGGCTCACTCTACACAATTGACTCGCAGACCTAATATCAATAATAATCGTCAACTTGTCGGACCGCGGACGTACGATAGTACGGGTGATGGTTGGGGATCGTTTGGGGACGATACTATGATGGATTCACAGAATGGAAATGGCACGAGTGGAGAGAATGATGATATTGAGGCTTTGGAAGAGAAGGCTGCTGTTGCGAAGAGAGATGCTCAGTCAAAACGAAAGCAGATCCCGCCGTTTGTGCAGAAATTAAGCAGGTGGGTGCCCCTCCTTTACGAGCTCAAATCAGGATTGTTTGCTAACAGATTTTCTTTATAGTTTTCTTGACGAATCGAAAAATACTGAGCTCATACGATGGTCCGATCGAGGCGATTCATTTGTGGTACTGGATGAAGATGAGTTTGCGAAAACTTTGATCCCAGAATTGTTCAAGCATAATAATTACGCCTCGTTTGTTAGACAACTCAATATGTATGGATTCCATAAAAGAGTAGGACTATCGGACAACTCGATGAAGGCGAGCGAGAGAAAGAATAAGAGTCCCAGTGAATATTACAACCCTTATTTCAAGCGCGGACATCCAAACCTTCTATGGCTCATTAATAAACCAAAGGGTGGTGCAAACACGAAGAGAAAGGGTGGAAGAGTGAAGGCTGAGGATTTGGGAGATGGGGATAGCGATGATGATGGAAGAGATATTGAGGAAACTTTTTCAGGTAATTATAACAACAATGCGACTAACAACCGAGCTATATCAGTTGCACCAGAATCCGGACCATTGCAGCGACGAGAAATGGCGTTGGTACAGAGTCAGCTTTCCGACATTCAGAAACAGCAAAGTGCCATCTCACAAGCCATTACACGTCTGAGGAAAGATCACAATCAGCTCTATCAGCAAGCTATCGCATTCCAAAATCTCCATGAACGTCACGAGAGTTCAATAAATGCTATCCTCACATTTCTTGCTACTGTTTACAACAGAAGTTTAGATGGACAAGGAGCTGAAAATATTACTCGAATGTTCCAGACTGGATTGAATCAACAGGGTCAACATCAACATCAAGGCAATGTCGTCGATATTGGTGATCTTGGAACTCCTCAACAGCAGCAACCCCCTGGTAGCGTTAGTCCGTCTTTGCGCAAGGCACAAAAGCTATTGACCGCAGGACCAACAGATAGAGAGAATAGTCGAGTTACCGAAGCCTCACCCACTGCCACTACCCCTAGAAATCAGTACTCCACTCCACGTTCTGGAACAGTTGAAGAGCTTTTTGAATCTCCCAGCGATAGTACGACGTCGAAGATTGAGCCACAGAGAGATATGTTGAATTTGATCAATAACGCCAATGCCCAAACTCGACCTGACAACAATGCCATGGAATTCCCGGATATGCTCACACATTACGAAAATGCCAATGGCAACTCCCCACTAACCTCTGAACAACGTAGCAACATGCTCAATATCATCGCTAGCACTTCCTCAGCCCCAGGTTCCAACAATGCACTTGTGAGCCCGGCACCTCAAGCTCCTGATCTAGAACAATTGGCCTACACGCAAGCTGAGATCGATGACTTGATGAGATCACAACATCAACAAGGTGATCGGATCGCGAATCTCTCTGCGGTTCTTCAACCTCTCAGTCCTTCGGGTTCCATTCCTGGTGTTCAAGGTGACTCTTATTTCAACAACACTGATGCCATCGATCCTCATAATGCCAACCTGGACCTGGATCAATTCTTGAATTCGGGCGCGTTTTATAACGCGAGTAGTCCGGTGAATCCAAATTTTAGCTTTGATGATTTTGGGAATGGTGTGGATGGGAATGGTGGGTATGTGGGCGGAGAGAGTCATTTTGATGTCGGTATGGATGGGGTGAATGATGGGAATGATGTTGTGAATGGGAATGGGAATTCAAATTCGAATTCGAATGGGAGTGGGAATGGGATGGGTAGGATTGTAGAGACGGTGGCTAGTAGTGAGGCGGCGAGTCCGGAGGATGATGGAAGTGGTCTGATGGATGGGGATGAAAATAATGCGGGTAATAAGCGGAGGAGGAAGGCTTGAGGGAAGGGAAGGGAAGGGGAGGGGAGGATATTTGGCCAAAAAAATTATGAGATGTTGAGGTTGGGATGTAAATGGGCGTTTTTCGGGAATTGGGAGGAAATTGGGATGGATGGATGGATGGATGGTCGGATGGATGGATGGATGGATTCATAGTTGCGGGATACTACATTAGCTGGTTTTATTTATGGAGTGCAGTGCAATGTGGTGTGGCGAGGCAAGGCAAGGCAAGGCAAGATGGTCGAGATTTTCATGTTCATAACACTTTGGTGGTCATTTGAGCGATAGCTATAGCGAAGAGGCGATAAGATAAGGGTGGATGTCTCTTCTTGTTTTTCCCCCCTCTTTTTCTTTCTCCATCAGATGGTGGATGGCTGGATGGCTGGCTTTCTAGGGAGAGACAGTACACATAGCATGGCGTTTATTCTGAGTTTTTTTATCCTCCTGTCCTCTTTTTGCCGGTCCCTTTTTACCTTACCTTTTTCCCTTTGATTTCATCATCTATCTCTCCGATTTCTGTCCCCCGGGAAAGGTTGGATTGGATTGGGTTGGATGGGATGGGATGGGATGGGATGGGATGGGATGGAAGTGATGATTTGATTTGATTTGGCTTTGGCTTTGGCTTTGTACCTATACCTCTATGCATATACCTCTATACCTATCTATATACTAGTACCTACTTATACTACTTATACCAAGATATCTGATCTGATCTGATCTGATCTGATCTGATCTGATCTCTCCATAACATCTTTAATACCTATTTAATATCGTTCCTCGCGCATGCAGTGTGCAGTGCAATGCAATGCACGTTTATGGGAATTGGGAATTGGGATTTTTTGAAATGCGTGGTTGGGAGTTGGGAGTTGGGATGGGAGTTGGGAGTTGAATGGAAGGATTTTGATTGGTGGGTGGAGGGATGAGGGGATGGATGGATTGGTAGGTATTCATAAATCCAAGAGCGATGGTACTTAGGTAGGTACCCATCCACTCGGGTGATGGGAAGTAAAGGAGGGAGGTAGGAGGTAGGTAGGTAGGTAGGTAGGTAAGGGTGGTAAATTAAACCAGCCTACCGATCCCATCCAATCAACCCAACTCAACTCAACTCAAACCCCGAGAGATTAGGAATCACGATCACCTCGGGAGAGAATGTTATAAGGTAGGTAGGTATCTACAGATAGTATAGTAGGATAGAACCATTATGGACTCGTATATAGTAGTAGGTACCTATATCGAATGGATGGGTGGAATAGAGAAGATCGGATTGGATTGGAAGAGAAGAGAAGAGGGTAGAGTAGGGTATAAATAGGTACTGATTGATGTTGCGAGGTACATAAGGACTTGCTGATATGATATAACATGATGATATATACTCTTGCCTCGTCACATCCATCCATCCATCCATCCCTCAATATTGGGCGTGGTCGTGGGCAGAATGCAAGTGACCTGTAAATAAGAATAACATCCAAGATGGCATTGCGAAGAAGTTGCAACTTATCAAACTTTCGTGCCAACAGTGGGATTGATTCCTTCATCTGTTCCAGGAATTAATGGTCGTTTTGAATACCAGTGGATATGTTAATTAAAACAACGGGATTGGGTGATTAAGCACTAGCTTATCCAAGTTTTCCTTCCTACTGCAGGCTGCAATCCACTTATTCATTTTATCGCTTGACCAAGAGATGAGATTGAATGTTTGAGATTCGGAAGGGCAGAATTGTACTACTGTATGCGTATTCGCAGTCTCGTAATGGCTCTCTCTCTCTCTACTCTAGAAAGTGAGTCCGACTACAGGTTAATGCTTATCAACCATGACATGGAGGATTGATTATCTACCTATCCTCTTTCAACAAAGCGAAAGCGAAAGCGAAATCCCGTGCTCTCACCATACCCCGGCATATTGTATACCTAATTTCGCATGGTCCTTACGAGAATTACGTACCTTAGGTAGCGGATATCGCAATGTTTTTCCGCATACAGTAGTATTCCGTAGATTCACAGCCTAGGTATAGCACCTCTGCCATATATATTGCTGACTGGATCTGACCATGGCATTGTTAACTTCCGCTGATAATCTCTGAATCCATCCATGCATGACGTTATGTACTGACATCTAGATTCTAATGGAGATCCCATCTTCCCAATCCGGATTCTCTAACGTCAATTCCTACGAGGCGACCCACAAGGCCGAGACTGCAAAAAGCGTGTGTGGTTGAAAGAAGTGCTCAATCTATCTACTGTATATGGCAAACGCGCTACGCCTTCCCGACAAGCTTCACGGGTGGCTTAGTTGATCTCATTTTTATTAAAAAAAAATTCCCCCGCATTTGATCGTGTAATCTGAGATGTCAGATAATCGTGAATCAGTACAGGATTGCACTTGCTTGCTTGTGATTTTGCCTCACCATCTGGATTGTGTAACTCTATTTTTCGACAAAACGCAAGAGGATGGTGAAGTGGATTTGATCTCATCTTGCAGTGTGCATCGCATTGATGAATGTTTCGATGGGCAAATCTTTTTGGCCATTCGATGACATTTGCACTCAATTCGTAAATGTCCAACTAAAATAAAAAAGATCGGCGGCGGACATATTACTCTTATGGGAAATGCTTGGCGAATGAGACGCATGTTCATTCCGAAGACCCCAAAGAATATAATGATAAATATGAGACTTGTGTAGGATATACAGTGATTGGTCGTTTTATGATTGAGAATGAGAATCAGGTTAAATAGTCTCATTTACGATGCTGTACAAGTAATTGGTTGCCAGTTATCTAGAGACTCTGACTCCCACGAGGAGGCCATGCAGGCGGCAATTTCATCCCAAAATATGGATATAGTCTTCTGTTGGGCTTTCATAAAAGGTAATCAGCCCGAATTTTGGTTCTGTGGGCTATTTTGACTCCGACTAGGTCGATTCGTAGACTATTAGATGATCTATTTCTATTTTAGTCTTGGACATTGGAGTGAAGGGGAATAAATTGCTATCATATCTCAGAAGCGAGAAAATGTATATCAGACGATATACAGATAGTGACTCCGATGGGGGGTTACATCGATCTTTTCCTGTACCACTCAAGCTAGATGGATGTTAATAATGCTTACTGTATCGTGCAGTGACCTTAATTAAGCTTATTACCACCACTAAAAGGTCCTAAAAAAAGTTATTATGGCTATTATCAAACGATTCTAGATACTAAAATATCGCATTGATGAGGCGCCTGTAACCAAAAAGAGCTTTTTGGCCCAAGCAAGGTACGCGGCGAGCTTTTTAGATCTGATTATATAGAATGTTCAACCTCAAATTAGATATTTGAGAGATCCGGGCTAAAATCTTATCAAAACCATTAGGACCGAGGAATTTGATCCGTTTGAGCTGCTTGAATAAAGTCGTGGATATAACCCATTGAGAGGGTAGAGGAGGTGAATCAGAGTTAGCAAGATGATCTAAGCCGTTATTTTGTGGCTAATGAAACTAACAAGTTGCGGGGAGGATTGAAATTCAGATGAAGGGGAAGTGGTAATCATCCCCTTGTCAATATCTGTTGTGATGACGATCAAAAGATGGTCTGTAATACGGCCTAACAATACTCCATGTGTCGCACCCCTCATTGGTTTCTGAATTGGCATGGTGAGTTAATTGGAGGAGTCGAAGATACTAAAGAACAAACGTGATACTATAGTCGGACCTAAATATGATCCGAATATTTCATGTGTGTTGCCCTGCATATCGAATGGGTGTCTACTTCAAGACATAATACGACGTGGCGAGTGTACCGCCGTTATTCTTGTCTAAAAGAAGATGTTAGAAAATTCGGGACTTCAGATGAAGGAGGGGTCTGGTTCACCCACCAAACAAGGTCGATCGGTCCCTATCTTTAGTTCTCGATTCTGACTGTTTTTTAGAATTCCAAGCTTCTTCCGCTATAAAGTATAACCTTAAATAACAAGGTTATTTCTTGGGTTAGCTTGCTGCAAACCTGATTGGTCGGTTCGTTCATCTTCACTAAAATCCGCGATTAATAACTCGGAGTTTGATGGTGGACCCTGCTATGCCTGTCAATAATGCTTTTTCTGCATGCGCTCACAGTTCCTATTTGGAACAGTAATCCTGGTTTGTTCAAGACCAGCGCAGCATGGTGCCTGATACAATAATGCTGAATCCCAAAATCTGACTTGCGGATGCTTCGCCCTCGAGTCATACAAGTGCCCACCAGCCTGTCATTAAATCATTAATTCAATCATTTATATCTAACCATGGCCAGACCTGGTTGTAAAGTACAAAAGTATATGAGCTATTAAATCAGTCACCCACCGAAGAACCGATCAACCATTTCACGTTGTTCAATAGTCTAGCCAGCTTGCACTCAACACCAACTACTCTCCACGAAGCCATTTTCGGGACTTATGAATTGATCATATTTCCTTCACCAACAACACGAAGGTGCGTGGATTTTGAAAGTGCATGGAGCACTACCTTATTTGAGTAGTCATCAACATTTGTCGTTTTCTATTAAAAATGACTGGAACTATGAGAAAGCAGGTCACAAAGAAGGAGCCTCCTAAACGTTCTCGGGCATTTAGCACAAGAGCTAAGACGGGGTGTAAAACTTGCAAGTGAGTCCATATCCAAATATCCAACTTTCCGTGATGTCGAATAGTTTTTCGACAAGCCGGGCTATGCTTCTCATGGCCGGGTTCTTCTTTTATACATTATCATCAATATCTTTCATGCAGACTTGGCTCGTTTCGCATCTTCAAAGCCAAATATCATACCTGAATCCATAAACTGACATTTCTCTTGTAGAGTTCGCCATGTAAAATGCGACGAAGGAAGACCTGGCTGTAGGAAATGTGCTGCAACTGGCAGAAAATGTGATGGCTATGCACATTGCACGCCCAATTCAAATCCTAAGCCTAGTGCGATATCTTCTGCTATCTTTCCGAAATCTTTTGGCAATGTCACACATCAACCGACTTCAATAATTCCTGACTTTCTATCCCCGTCGCTGTGTGTTGGTCATCAGGAGCAATACTTTTTCCACTTCTTTCACACACAAACTGCACCACAATTAGGGAGTTGTTTTGGTTCCAAATTTTGGAATCATTTCGTTTTACAAGCCTCTCATCGTGAGCCGGCAGTAAGACATGCAGCTATTGCGCTCGGGTCTTTGCATGCGAGGTTCGAATTGGGGGATAGATTAATCTCCAGGGTGAATGACGATACCGAAGAGAATTCTTTTGCTTTACAACAATATGTCAGATCGATAAATTGCCTGGTGCAACCGAATATGTCTGTCAACAAACATACATGCAAATCGGCGAACGTGGCGTTAACAACCTGCATATTATTCATATGCTTTGAAGTAAGTGTCCTCGAATGACCATTAACATGCTTCACTTGTTAGATACCAACTGATGATGTATCTGAAGACTTTAAGAGGGCATCACGACTCAGCTCTCGCACACATCGACGGTGGAGTGAGAATACTCTCAGAACTTCAATCATCGGGAGAAGCAGTTGCTATCCTAAATGACGACTTTCCCGAAGATCACATCCCCGTAGCGATATTTCGTACGCTATTCGGCCGACTGGATACACAGGCCTCGGTCTTTAAATCTAGAGCCCGCATAATCGACGGCGAAACTGGCTCGTCTCCCAACTCTATCCCAGATAAATTCCTCAACGTTGAGGAAGCACGCGAGGCGTTAGAATCTGTTTGGACGTTCAGCGCGAGAAATTTCCTATCCTGTTCCATGTATAATGGCATCCCCCTTCCCCTCCCCACCAATCAAGAAACCAAAAATCTACTATTAGCCCGTCTCGAGAGTTGGAACCGATCATTTGAGTCATACTCACGTCTAACACGCGGGAGGGGTAGTGTTGAACTAGTCAGTTCAATGGAAAAGATAGCGATGAACCTTCTACGTATACACAAAACAATGACACAAATATTGGTCACAACTTCCACGGCACATTCTACTGTGTCCAACGAACCGAGCGAATTACTCTGGGATAATTTTCGGCTTGAATTTGAAGCGATGGTGAGATGGGCCGCCGAGATTATCCACGCCCCAACAGATACCCGAAGAGGAAGTCGTAAAGTAGCAACTTTCACACTAGACAATGAAATAATCCGACCATTGTTCCTAGTGGCCACAAAATGTCGACATAGACGCATGAGAAACAGAGCCATCTTATTATTAAAACAGGCTCATAGACAGGAAGGTTTGTGGAACAGTCTATTGAGCGCAAGAGTGGCCGAGAGGATTCGAGATATTGAAGAAGCTGGTCTGGAAGAAATGGAAGAAATAGTCCCAGAAATAAACCGCCTACGGAATATCAATATGAAATTCGAATTTGAGGGCAGGTATGGAAGACGAGCATGGCTTGCATTTCGGTCTCTCTCCATGCATGAGGGCGGAGAATGGATTCAACTCTATGAGGGTGATACCCTGTCTGAGACTTTCAGAACGTCGAGTGAGTGGAGGGTGTCATCTATTCAGGGTCATGATATTCCTGAATTTGGAAAGATTAGCAGGGAGCAATCTTTAGACTCTGAATGGAGAGTTAGTATCAAATCAGAATCTCCTTGACTGGTGCACGAGAGGAGAGGGATATCTCGACATCGAAGATATTCCTACATCAGAAATAGATGTTCCAATAGCATAGTAAACTAATAACAGCATTAAATAAATGTCTTGAAGACAACATTCTTTTCCACGTATGTTTCTTGACCCCAAAAGTATGATACTTCGTGGAATTGGGCCTAGAACAAGCTAAGTTAGCCTGAAGGGTACTACGAGCAAAACCCTACAGCAATTATAGGATATCCCAGTGCAACGAACAAGAAAACCTCCCGGTTGAAGTCACTGGTAGACTTGGCTTATTCCAATCACGGTATGATTCGGATGCAGGGCCACACGGGAGTATGCGGGTACTGTAAGTATATCGATTGACTACTGCTTATTGATTGCTTTTGGGCAAATAAGACTTTGAAGTATCCAGGTATCTTATCAAGTTGAACTACCTATTAGCAAAAGTCAGAAGAACGAACACCTCCGATCAATGCTACTCTGACTAGTAAGGGGACACGTAAGTATATGTAACAAGGGTATATAGTAAGCTTGCATAAATGCAGCTAGAAGTAATAAATGGAACATGGTATGGCCAAACATGGAACACAATCATACCTATTGTTGTGGGGTCCTTGAGGTACGTAGATTACTATTCAATCTTTCAAATCCCATCTTTTCGAGATAATGATGTTTTCTTAGGAGCCTCAAGTTGTTTAATCCTTCAGCAGTCTGGGTCATCCAGTCTCCTTTTCATTTGTCCAGTATACGAGATTATTCGAGGTTTGAGTTTCCGAATATGAATCCATAAGGTATTGGAAAGCAGGATTTGGATTTTCTTTTAACTTTTGATAATTGTAACACAACTTTCAATCAAATATTCAAGATTAAGAGGCTCGATTTAACGTTGATGATGATAATGTAATGTAATGCTGATGACAATGGTGATGGATATCGTTTGGGAAGAAGCAGCATGCGCAATAAGTTAATAATCATGTGATGTATAATCCCTTGCTTATGTAATCGAGAACACTTCGAAAACCGGATTGTATTTTACATCCTTCCACTTTCTATATAGACATCAGAGTGTTAAAATAAGTATTGGATATTATCTGTTGATATATTTCGATCATTCTCAAAGTAATCTTCAAATGGCTTCAGAAAAGGCTTGCGTCAAATACGAATCTCACTTCAGGAGAGTTCCAGCCTGGATTCTCCGACTTTATGACTTCGAAAGCTTCCTGAAGATTTGCATTGATCTTGGAGGGCGTCATATTCATCAATCCTGAGTCTTGCTCACGATGCACCTTAATTCCATACACTGGCACGTCTGGATATTTTGACCAAACGGGATTTCTATCCACTTGGTTGGCATGTCCATCTACAACCCATGTGAAGGTCTTCAAACTCGAAAATTCATGAAGCCAGCGTGCCAAGACATTCCAAATCCATCGCTCGCTTTTACTTCTGGTGGACACCCATCTAAGCCACACGCTGTTGAATGACCATGCAAGATGGTGAGCTTTTTTCAACCGCTCAAGTCTTTCGGGGTCTGCGCAGGCAATGAAGCTGAAGCTTCGACGGCCAGGGGCAATCCACCATGTGCTGATTCCCCTGTGCAGGAAGGGAGGTTGAATATATATCGTGTCTCTCGATGGATTCCACCAATCGCCATCATGTATTCCTCCTCCAGTATTGGAATCATAGGATTCTTTTCGAAACGACTTTAATACTTCTTTGCGTGCTTCGCGACAGACGTGCATAAGTTTTGGAGCTGGTAACCGATGAAGAAACGAGCTATTTTCTGCATTTTCTTCCGATTTCAAGCTCCAAATTTGAAAGGGCAGTATCCTTCCCTGTGGAATTGCTAGATTCCAGATGTGAAGACGGATTTCCAAAGGTAGCTCCAAGAAGATGATGAACCCATTTGGTTCGAGGTGAGAGGCTGAGGAAGTAATACCTTGTTTTGATGAATCAGACATGTCAAGGGCAGGTCTTTTCATAATAAAAACTGGTGTGGGAGCTTGAATGATTATCGTGTAGTGGGACCGTACATCTTATATACCCAGTCCCTTTTTTTCTTCATCGTGTTTGGACAACCATTATTCCAAAAACGATATGTCTTGGGGGCACAGCCAATCTTGTATATCGGTATCCTAGTCATATCACATCATAAAAACTCAGAATATTGTTTCTGCAGTGTATGATAGTTAGGAAAGCTTATTCGCACAAACGCCGAGTGGCATTCAGCTCTACCGAGTGATACCGGTTGAGAGGAGCCACATCGTGGTTAACCAACAATTACTGATGTTTCGACTAGGGAATCAAGAGATAATCGAACTTCCAACTTTATTTTTATATATATAATTAGGCAACCAGTCTTTATTTATTGAGCTTTTGTTGAGACCATGGGAAATCGGAATTTGTGGTACAGGAAATGTCGACTTGAACTTCTCTCCTTGGAAATCTACGGATTCATCCTTCACAAACCAATACTACGATCAGTCACCTAACACTGATACATAATTTTTTCTATTGGCGAACAAACATGCGTCATACATCGCCAATAAGCACTAAGGGCTCACCCCTGGAGATCAGATCAACTCCTTTCACAGCTCGTACTCCTCGTCATCGCCGACCAATTTTGATAGCAGGGTGTATTAAGAAAAATGTAAGACCCCGAGAACTTGTGCTGATTCCTGAAGTTCCGACCATACCAATCATAACGTTTATAGATTCGGAATATTGATCCCAAGATCATAAAGAAGTTGGTACATTCTACCGGACGCATGGTTGTTCAATCCTGGGAAAAAGGCCCAAAAAGCGTTGGAGGCAAATCACCAGCCGCTTACAACTCAGGGTAGCCACCCCCACCCCACGTTTCTAGCTCTTTTACCATGAAAAGCTATTACCACTCATTTTTGTTTGCTTTATCTTTGTTATATATTTCATGTTATATTTATATACAGTATATCTTCCGAAGGCCAATAGAAATCATCGCATTGAACAAGGTTTTTGTTTCGGTAATTCATCCTTTCATTGGATAGATTTCTCATGCCATCAGAGGCAACAGGCAACAAGGCTTTACTAGATATCTACGGGATATATAAATCCAACAACCGTCATTACACAGTGAGCGCCATGCCAGGGCGATGGAGGTTTGAAAAAATCAAATAGATCTACTTATTCGATCATTCTGGAGATTCCAGCCATGTTCAAACATTCAAATGGATTACGAATGCTTGATTACCCGGATGGCTTTGAATTTCTACCCTCAATACTACGATTTAGATAGTGTCTTAGATTATAGGTCACTAAAAGGCACAGTTGCTTTTTAGAATTTGGTTCAACTCACGTCCCATCTATCCATCAAATGATTGAATCATAGAATTCTCTAACACATCTTGAAACATCCAACAAATAGGCCAATTTTATGATGAATCAGCCTTGGTATGTTTGAGAAAAATGGCACCAGTACATGAAACCAATACATCATGCTGACCTCGACGCCACAATTCAACCAGCAACTCGTGTCATTTTTGAGCGTCATTCTTCATGTTTTCTCTATAGATTGTTCCCCTTTGTTACCAACTCATGAATAATACATCACCCCCTTTAGAGTCTATCTTAGTAGGTACAAATTGTGAAAGAAAAGTCACGCCTCATGAACAAAGACCCCCCAGCAGCAAATGGAGAGAGTCCGATGGAATGATTCAGAATTAGACAATTGAAGGGAGTACCCGGACATCTTCGAATGCTCATCTATGGAGGGTTCCTTTTTCTATTCATTTGCTCTTTTGCGCAAGATTCATCTTTTCCTATTTTTTTCTTGCCATTCTCATCCCATCTGGTTGGTCAGCTAAGAGTCATACTATATTCAATTAATTGTCATTTTTGAACTTCGACATTTGACGTTTTCGTCAAAGCCTCGGTTTGTCTTATCAGTACCAGTTCCAGTCCCAGTCCCAGCAGAATCCTTCAAAGAATTAACGCCACCGCAACGGAATGTCTAACAGGATCTAAAAAATTTCCCGAGATCGTCAAGCTCATAACTAGAATCTCTATAGCTTCACTATTGTTTCTTGTCAACGACATCGCACTGGCGCTGGCGTTGGTTGATTAAATTTGGGTATATATACATGAAGAGAATTGCTCCCCAACATCGAACAAAGAAATCGCTCGTCAGATTTTAACCCCCAACCTATCCGCTTCCTAAAACTTTGCGCATCATCAACAGATCATCATCTGATATATATACCGAGGATACCATAAGAAGGTATGATGGATCGCCGACCACAAGCCATAACAGTACCAAGCTATCCTTCTCAACTAAAACACGGAACGTCCCATTCCTCACCACTTTCCCCATTAACCCCACCTCGACGACTTTATCAACGCAACCTACTCCTACCCAGTCCACCCGTCTCACCACACCTTCTCAGACCCCCACCCCCTATCCCATACCCATGGATTTGGCGCTGTCACATATGTCACTCCGTCTACCGTCTCGGCGTCACCCGTCGCTGTCGTAAGCAACCCCCACTACTCCCCTCAACCCAAATCAAATCAAATCTCACCCACTGACATCAACATTCATTTAGTCGAAGATGGACACTACTTCTGTTCCCTGCCCACCCCACCCCCATCCCCCTCCCCCATGACCCCATCCCCATCAACCAGCTCCCTCCCCTCCTCAATCCCCACCCCCAAGAAAAAGAAAAAACGCCGCCGCCAACCCCGTGGCTGCCGCGCCGAATTCGACTACACAGGTTGGGAGCATTACAATAACTGGCGTCGCGAGATCTCCCTCCGAAAATCCGAATCCCATTCCCTGCACAATCCACATTTCATCCCCCCCTTAAAAATCGGGAAAGACTGTTATCGCGACTGCGATTTTCCTTCGGAATGTCAAACTCTCCATATACGTTCTGCCGTGACGCCCAGCACGAGGCGAAAAAGCGAGCCAGAGTTGATTTTTCCCATTTCCCCTATCAGTCCCGAGGAAAGAGAACGTATAGAAGATGAACGTGAAGATCAACAGTTGATCTTTGATATAGCAGCCACGACACCACCGGCTCCTCGTCCCAAGGAAATCCAAGCCCCATCAAACCCGGGCCCCGCAATTTCCTCCCCCAATCTCAGTATACTCGTCGAGCGTGAGAGACGCAAGAGTCTGGAAGCCGAAAAGCGTGGGTTGGAGCATGAGGCGCAGTTTATCGTTAGCCCGCTGACGAGTCATACCGCTTTTGCGGATATAAAGTACGGTAGGAATGGACCTGGATCCCCGAAAGGGAAAGAACGCGAAGTCGAAAAGAAGGAAAGAAAGACCGATGGATTGGGTGTTTCCTATACCCCCGAACTAGATGATCTAGCAGGAGAAGAAGAAACGGAAGCGGATGAGAAGGGTTATGTGCGGGAATTCATACGGGTGAAGAAACGGAAGAGTATAGCGAAGATTGAACAGCTTACCGGGTTGCAGTTATCGGAGGTGCAATATGGGAAGATGGTTGGGGAGGTAGTGGATGGAGATGTGAAAGGAGGAAAGGGAGAGGGAGAAAGTGAAAGTCGCAGGGTCAGTGTGGAGATTGAGAGTCCGCCTAGTAGTCCGTTGAAGATGTTTTATACGGTGGAGGATAGTGATGATGAGGATGTTGATGAGGTCACCCCGTGGGAAGGACAGACCAGATTGCACTCTCGATGATTGTCCATGTACGTTTTGTTCAAGATCTTTTGTTCCAAGATCTTGGGTGAATTTGGAACCTGAGGTTTCCTGGATAGAGTATACGCTGAATATACGTATGTATGTTGCGAATTGCTGGAATGTACAACATGTAGCATTGGATTGCCATTTAATCATATTATTGCATCAACATAATTTTGACCATCACCATTACAGCTGTAAAGTTCAAGCAATATCCGATCTCATTCAAAATCGATAGTGGTACATCGGCCTGAAGTGATTTCCACCACACAACCCACAGAAGACTCGTCCCGAATTGAGCGTTTCAACCATGGATCAACACAAACGTAAGCCCGTTATAATCTTATCTCATCCGATCCGTGATAAGCAAGTAATTCCATTATGAAACCAAGCAAAAAGTAGATATCCCCAAGACACCATCAAACTCTGAACCCTTAGAAAGAGAAGAAGAAAAAAGCACAAAATAATCGAACCGCGTAAACCAATTGCAGATGTGTCTGTTTTTGCGATAATCATGCGGACTCGACGACCTTCTTCTTCTTTTGTTCCACCTTCAAAAGTAGCGCGCGGTTAATGTGTGGTAGCACACCTCCGAAGGCGATGGTTGCGCGAATGAGGGTATCGAGTTCTTCGTCACCGCGAATGGCAAGTTGTAGATGTCGAGGTGTGATACGCTTGACTTTGAGATCCTTGGCGGCATTCTACATTTGTTAGTGAGTGGTTTTTTAGCTAGACATGGGGTATGGATATAGCTTACTCCTGCGAGCTCAAGAACCTCAGCAGTAAGGTATTCTAGAACGGCTGTAACATAGACTGCGGCCTTTGCTCCCACGCGCATCTTATTCTGGGTATTGTTCTTCAAGAAACGCTTCACACGACCGCAGGGAAACTAGATACAGTATTTGTTAGCATATTCCAGATCTCAAAGCTGATGCGCATTCCAAAACACAACAAGAGAGGTCCAAAGCCGAAGTTTTTCAAATGTGAGAAAATTTATTTCGCGTAGACATATCTTGTTGATATTCGTGGCGCGTCGAAAATGCCTCCCCAACAAGATTTTGAATAAGAATAGAAGTCATAGACAGATATGTATCATCATCGAGGTCGATATGTATTGCGATCATTGGTAATTTTGTTCATGAGAACTATTCGCAGACCGGATGTTGACGCGACTTAGTGGGGTGTAGATATGGTAAAAATTGTATGTCTCCGTCTCTATCCGGGCCGGACCGCAAAGTTTGCAATGGCAAGAAGAGATAAAATGTAAATTTGCGCAATACTAACCTGAAGACCAGCCTTGCTAGAATGACTTTGTTGCTTCTTATTTCCATCTGCGCCAACCTTGCCGCCGGATGACTTTCCACCAGAAGATTTTCCTTTTCCACCGGCCATTGTAAAATATCGAGAATAAACCTAAAGATGAAGGTAAAAGTTGATGTTTAAGGTGCAAATTTTGATGTTTTCTGAATTGCGAGTTCGTATGTTGATGTTTGACAGGAAGAAGGCGCGTTGATGTGAGAAGTGACAGTAATAAGGTAAAGGTATGTAGCCGTTCTTTGCTTGCCTTGAAATCCTTGATGATGACTGGTAGCCGAAGCGAGGCTTGTGTGAATCTGGAGAGAGGAGAGTTCAAAGAGGAGAGAAGAAGTGAAAAAGCACCACCAATACTTGGCTGAGTAACTTGTAAACTTACCTGAATGATAGGAAATGTGATAATGATCATAGATAGATGTATAGATCATTGGTAGAGAGTGTGGTGAGAGGGATATATGGGAATCAAGTAGGAACTCTCACTACCATAAGGACGCATGATTTCGCCATATGATGGTTACTTTTATAGCAACCCCACGCTGATAGTGAGAGACTTACCTGTGAAGCCATAAGATATAGATGAGATAGAAGAAGAGGTTAGAGAGAGTTGTTAGATATTCATAAAGCTGTGATGGTTTGATGTTTGTCGTTGATGATGGCAATTTGGGGGAATCTGTGAGTTTGAAACCTGAGGTATTTGATCACGTGAGTATAATGCGCACGGACCAACTTTGAACTTTTGGTAGGTATTTGGACAAATCAAACTCTTGAGACGGGTTGCACTTTTATATTTCTTCATTATTACATATCTGGCCCCTGAAATTGGTGTGTATGGATTATCGAGTGATGATTTCATGGGTGTATATTATACAAGCTTTTCTAAAGGAAGTCTGCAAGCAAGACCGAAAGTTACGGTCATATCAAGGGTTAAGCTCGTGAAGCCTGAATGCAAACTCTACAATTGAGGGCAAGTGATATATCAAAGGTTGTTGAAGCCAAATAAGTGATATTGTCACATCTGATGACTTTATATATTCGTGCGATTGTAAAACCTTAATTCTGAGCTTGGAGATGAGGAGTTCATTTTCATTCGAGAATAGTGGTGGCAGTTTTATTCAATACCTGCGTTTGTGAACGATCATCAAAGAATCATAGTCAATTAAGTTGAGCTAGGTAAGTATGTTGATGCGCCTTCCGGTGTACATATTGCTGTATAGCCAGGCGTTGCTCATTGTGATATTTGGCTTTGTCAGTCGATTTGTGAGTTAAGAGGATGTTCTAGGTGTGTTAAGTTTGCATATATATTGATCTTAGATTGAGGGTGTTATTTGGTCGGAGTGAAGAAATCATAGGAGATAAAATCAAGAGACGGTTTATAGCTGGGTGAGGATGAAGAGAGTCAAGGATATTGTTATTTTGATACATAAATCGGAAAAAATCTATCTGCTTTCTTCATCTGTTTCTCATCTACATCTGCTCTCTTCCCCCATCCACTTTTCTTCAGTGAGGGAATGCAAAAACGAATACAAAAACACAATCTACACAAATTTCTTACCAAAATCATGCATCAACTCCCTATATTGTATCACAACTCTTCTCTTCTCGTGGCATGAAGCGATTCATCATCTCTTTGTTAACCGAGTTCGTTTTTGACGACATTCATAATCTAGCATGGCTATTTTGAGGCTAGATGGCTTCGGTGTCTCTAAATTTTGTTTCGAATTAAATCTTCAGATCATTATGAACAGTGTATCGGCTTCATAATTGGTGATATATCAAACGTTGAAGTTTTCATCTTGTAAAGTCTAGATTGTTATCTTCATGGTCTGCTCAAACCTGCGAGATGGCTAGTGATATTATCCCGTCAAACCAAAACCATACAATTGGGGTAGGACTTTTAAAACACTGAATATTCACAAGAGCAAAGATACCCGCCGATATCGTAATGTATAATGATGATTATTGTTATTATTAAATTATATTACTTCACCCATTATTACCATTATTAATACTAATATATCCCTACCATTCATTCCAACCATTATCATTATCATTACTCTTAAGTCCCCCCCCCGCGACCCTAATCTTCATTAACAAGTACATCCTCATTAACAAGTACATCCTCAGACCCTTCACACCCCTCACACTCCACCTCCCCACACCTCCCACACCTAACCCTCAACCACATTTTCGTCCCGGGACAAAACCCATGCACACACGGCGTACAAATACTATACATACCCTCCACCCCCGTAACCGTCTCTCCCTCCCCCACAATCTGTTCAAACACCACCCCCCCCACATTTAACACACCTTTCCTTCATACACTCCTTACAAGCCTGCATCCATCCAAACGCCCCATCCCACTGATAAGCGATTTCCCTCTCTCCCTCATCATCCCCCATCTTCCTCTCCGTCCTCAAAATCTCCACAGAGGAATTGGAAGTTGAAGATGTAGCCGTAGCCGTGGTAGCCGTCCACGAAAACATGGATAATCCACTCGGGCGATAAAATTGTCTTACCGCTTTAATCGACCCTTTCATCGGCACATTCATCGCCCAGTTCACCGATTTCGGCCTCTCTAATTCCATCATCCCTCCCCTTTCTCTTTGCAACCAGCTGGAGCTCCTGGGTCCTATCGGCGAGGGATATTTATATAGAGGTGTGAGGGATGTACCTGCAGGTGGCGGACTGCCTTCAAACAGCGACGTGGCTCGTTTGGAACTCCCCGTCACGGTGAGAGATCTGCGGTAAGGATAGTTGGGATGGTTAGGCAACGATGAAGGGGAGGGAGAAGGAGAAGGAGAGGCAGAAGGAGACGAGGCGAGACGAGGAGATTCCGAACTCCGTAGACTCGCCAGTCGAAGGTTGGGGTTGGAGACGGAGCGAGAGCGGGACTGTGCGGGATCCTGGACCCGATTTCGAAGGGAAGATTTCGAAAGGGACCGCGTGCGATAGAAGGAGTACGGGGATGAAAAACAACAATTTTGATCGCCGCAGTGGATGCTGCGATAGGTGTCTGTAGTATTGGATTCTGGGAGACGGGCTTTGGCGCGTCGCGCTTCGGCGATG
The DNA here is from genome assembly GCA_025890175.1 of Ciborinia camelliae. NCBI lineage: Eukaryota > Fungi > Ascomycota > Leotiomycetes > Helotiales > Sclerotiniaceae > Ciborinia > Ciborinia camelliae. The sequence continues at coordinate 456,470 of JANPYM010000004.1, forward strand.
GAGTGCGAGGTGAAGGTTTTGAGGAGCCGGTCGACGGATTTGTACGTGTCGTATTCGACGGGGTGGATCTGGGGGATGCGCGGGGTGGGCGTCGGGATCGAGGTGGAGGTGGGGTGGAGGGGGCGCGGGTTAGGAGGGTGCGGAGGGGATGGAGGGAGGAGTGGTTGAGGATGGAGTGGAAGGATGACGCACGTTGATGTTTGTGGATGGGGTGAGTTGGGGGTTCTGGAGGCGGTTGCATTTTGTTGTATTGATGATCGCTGTCAGAAGGAATGCAGGAAAGATGTCATATCGTTATTGAAAAAAAAAAGGGAAGCAAAAAGCAAGGTAGATTTTGAAATCGGTGCGGTGATTAAATAATATTAATCAACCCGGTACGGTAGAAATATTTCCCAACGGCTTCGAAGGTTTGACTTGTACGGCTGTAGAAGTAAGAAGGCGTGGTTCCTCTCACGGTGATTAAATAATATGAATCAACTCTGTACGGTAGAAATAATTTTCCAACAACTTCGAAGATTTGACCTGTACGGCTATGGAAGCAAGAAGGCGTAGTTCCTCTTCGACTGAAGGTGACTAACACGAGGACAACTTCAGATGGATTATTGTATGATTCATTCTCACATGCGAATCACCGAAGGAGTTAGGCTCGTCCTTGGGGCTCGATCAATTCACCATCTTCTTTGTGAGTTTGTAGCTTGCCTTGAATTTAGGCTAGAGGTATGCGGAATGGAAGTGTAGAAATATAAGTAGGTAGGTAATGTAGTGACCAGGGAGACTTAAAATCCAAACTGATGCTGATGGAAGAACAGTCAACTTTATATTCTCAAGCACGTCATACTAGACGCGTCCTAAAAAAACTTTATTCTTTCGAACAAGTGAATGAGACACGGAAAGATTTCCCACCCGCTGGAAGCAAAAATTGAAAGATTTAATTTGTCGCTTCCCCTGAGATATGTACCAAATTTGGCATGATATACGAGATACAAATCTGGCTTTTATTCCATATCTGATAGCGGCCGCCATTGCTGTAATCCTCAATGGATCGAAATGAATTGGATTTGTATTCTCTATCTCCAACCTCTTTCGTTAATGAGCTCTTTCTGTGATCCGCACAAAAAGATCAGACTGTATATAAGATGCAGCACTGAATGACTTCCACGGGTTGGTGGGGTTAGCCAAAGAGATATCAAATCTTCTAAATAACTTCCCGGGTATTAGTTTATGATATTTTCTGATGGTCTAAAAGAAACTTACTTCCACAAACGTCTTGCCCATCTCCATCATGGCTATACTCTTCCCGGAACATGACCATTTTCCAGATCCGAAGACCAAGTCTACGGCGAGATTCATCTTTTTCAATTTATCTTTATCCTCGACTTCGAGCCATCTTTCCGGTCTAAATGTCTTTGCATCTGGACCAAATGTAGCTTTAGACTGCGTAATGGCAATCGTACAGAGTGAAATGTCTGTTCCACCTGGGACGCTGAAGCCGTTGATGATATCACCACCTTCGGGTACCGTCTTTGGAAGGAGACCGCCAAGTACGGGGAATATTCGGAGACCTTCCTTGATAACTGCTTGTAAATAAAGAAGTGATTTGGCTTCAACATCAGTGATAGGGGAAGATATTCTGCCATCGTTGATACCGTCATCAATGACAGCTTGCAAAGCCGTGTAACAAGATGGTGAGGTTATGATGTGAAGTAACGTTGATCGAATTGCCGTGGCAGTTGTGTCGGTACCGGCGACTCTGTCTCATCATTAATTTTGTGGATCTGATAGATGCGGAAATAAATTATAAAGACGAACACTTGAAGTAACGTCTCAGAACAAGCTTCTTCCTCACTGAGACCATGCGCAACAAAAGATCCAAGCATGTCATTTTGAATCTTTTTGGATTCTCCAAATCGCTCCGCAACAATGTCCTTCGCCACTCTGTTTCTTGTCAGCTCTTTCTTTGAAGATAGGTGTACCAAACATACTGAATCATTTTTCCCAACCCAAATTTATTATTCTCGTTCGCTAAGAACGGTTTCAAAATGAAGCTTCCTGATAGAGAAAACATCCATGGAAAGATGCCTCCAATGACAGCAGCGGGTAGCAGTTCATCAACAGACTTGATATAATCATATATATCGCCATCTTTCCCGAGGCAACCAAAGGGTTTTCCAAAGGCTACATCGGTTATTGCGTCCAATGTAAGATACTGCACCTTTTCGGCAAAGTCAACAGGTCTAAAATCGGTTGACGTTGAAAGATATTTTTGCTCAATCAAACTAACAAATGCATTGATTTGTCTATCGATTGATTGCTCCAAGTTCTCAACGTCTTTTCCCGTGTACTAATCAAAAATATTAATGAAAACCTCACAATTGGGTTATTCAAGATGGATAACCTACACCAGCAGCGGTTTTGGATTTTAAATCGGCATGAATCTTTTCATCTCTGGTCGATAACATGGTATCTCGTTCGGGATTCAAAGCGAAAGAACTATAATACTTTGATCTTCGATACCCCAACTTTGCGGTACTCATGCGTCGAATGACGTCGGGGTCACTACAAATAAGATCATTTGGCCCAATACGTGCCAGGGGACCTTAATGGAGTGAATGAGCTTGGAGATTTCGGCGTAAAGTCAGATGGAAACACCAACCATATGTTTCACACACATCATTCAGTGCTTGGGGAATTCTTCCCGACAATGCTGCTCGTAGCATCCAATAATTCGATAATGAAGCATACCGTGGCCCAGGAATATGTCGAAGACGAGACCAGACAAGATACCGATTGAGTATCAAGGGTGCAATGAGAAATATGATGATGAGCCCATAAACGGGTATTCGATCCAGCAGAAGCCCAAGATCCTGAAGATAAGGCATTTTTTCGACAAGCTGGTTTCAACGATTGTCTTTTCATATAGTTCAGGAATCATGGTGGAATATATAGATAGTTACGACGGCGGAATCCTCGAGGGGTTGTGTATATCTGTATGTGAGATGCGTTAATCACCAACATCTCCACCGATATCCCCACAAATGTAACCTGATGGCGTACAAACTCCCCATGCATTGTCCTAATCAGTTTTGATGTGCATATATGGTGGTGCCCAGGTGCATGGTGGTGCAGGTGCATGGGATACTAAATGATTACACCAATTGTAACACATCGAAGCGGGGTACGAGTAATAATGCCTGGTTGCAAAATAGAGGATAATAATTGTGTAGATTGCGCTTGCCATCTTTTCCTGCATATTTTGCTTACTTGTGAATTTTATTATAAATTCTTTCGTCTCACCAAGGTATCAAACATATGATAGGTATAAAGACCTGAATTGAGAATCTCATTTCGTTATATAAATTAAGGTGTATAAGTTGTACGAAAATGATCATACTATTCTATCTATAAAAAAAAATGCAACGATTCTACCGGGGTATTGATACCAACGACGCCATCGAATTGCAACAATGCAAAATAGTCTATGAATAAGAAAAACATAGACGAGCATACTTCATATCAATCGTTCCTCAACATATAAGTGTATCCATCATCATAAAACATTACATTACTCCTCCTCTTTCTCTCCATCGATGGAAGTTGCTGCAGTAGCAACTGCTGTCCCAGACTCTTCGTCATTTGGTTGATTCTTTGGTGTACCAAAATCGGTTGGAGCATGGCGGGACATCTTTCTTAATCTCTCACCGTACTTGTAGAACAAGAAAGGAATTGGTAAAAATGCGATGGCCAAGAAACCCAACAAACTACCAGCCCATTGTACACCGAGATTGGTGAACATTGCTGTGGCGAACAGTGGGAATCCAGCACCGAAGAAAGATCGAAGGAAGGTGTTCGCTGCGATGGCACTGGCTGCCGCGAACAAATATGAATCAATGAGGTAGTTCAAAGCCTGGAGAAAGATGGTCATGATACCAGCGCCAGTAAATATTCCGCTGACAGTTGGGGCGGCCCAATTGATGGATGGATAATTTCCTGTCCATGCAAACCAGAACAATCCACAAGGGAACAGGCATGCACCGACCATCATTGGAACAAGTCGCTCCTCTGGAATTGGAATGCCATTGTTCTCCCGGAGTTTGCGGTTGTATCTTGGTTCAAAGGCAATTACAATACCACAGCCACAGAGAACACCGATGATCATCCCCAAATATGGAAGTGTTGCAACTGCTGGATCGATACCACGGTATTCAGCGAACACGATGGGGTAAGCTTCCAAGAAAAGATACAGGATACCATAGATGAAGGCGGTGTACATGGTGATGAGGAAAACGATTGGTTCTCCAAAAAGAAGCTTGAATGGGAGGAACAAGTGTTTCTTGACCAGATCATTAAAGCTGATGATCTCCTCTTCGCTGATATGGTGAATGGCGAAATTACCAGTTTCTTTTCGAATCTTTCCGGCTCGACTTTGGAGAAGTGTCTTGGTGTATGTTTCCTCAAGCAAGAGGACGTCGAGAAGAAAGGAGAAAACGCCCATGATGCCGGTGATATATTCGGTCCATCTCCAACCAAGGTATGACTCCGTAATGAATGCTCCAACAATAGGCGAGATGAATGGGCCAAGGAATACCAATCCCGAGAAAGCAGCGATGGCAACACCTCTAGTCTCATTTCCAAACATATCTGCGAAAGCTCCACCGACGACAGCCAAAGGACAAGAAGCGAAAACACCTGCGAAGAATCGACTTATCATCAATGTCTGGAAATCTTTTGCTGTTGCTGCCATGAACATGAAACAGGTAAATCCGAAGCATGCTCCCGTGATTGGTTTTTTTCGACCATAGAGTTCAGAGATCGGACCAAAGAACAATGGACCTGAAAGATTTACTCATTAGCCATGATGAATAATTCGAATAGAAGAATGAATGGGCATACCAGTTGCAAAACCACAAATATATAACGTCAAGCCTAAAATAGCCACGACCTTACTGACACCAAATTCATAAGCAACTGGAGTCACGGCTGCCGAGTAAATGGATGAACCCCAGGAAGCAATAAAGGTATCAAATCCTAGAATGAAAGCATTTCTCATCTTTCTCCCGAAAGTCCATGATTTTGCGTTGGCCGGATCATCTTCACCTGTTAGCTCGACGAGATAATTGCTTTGCTCTCCTTGGAGATGTGGTGGCAATCCTCTATCTTTTCCTAATCGATATGATTGATGGGTCGTTGCGATAACGATAGGATTGGAAGGATGGGGTGCTAAATCGAACATGATGCACGCAAAGGCAAAGGCAAACGCAAAGGCGAACGCACACGCAAAAGATCAAAAATGTGATCAAGAATTCGAACTGAAACGAAAACGAGACGAGACGAGACGATCACAATCTTTTGGATGGATGAACCATAAAGCGAGACATCCCCCTTATGTTATTTATTCTTCCCTTTTTCTTCACCACTACTGAATAATCTCCGGCTATCATGATGTAAATCCACATGAAGCCCACAAAATTACGGATCCACTGCGGCCCGTGTCGCTAGGAAAATGACATATAACCTCGGCAGGCACAAAGTTTTTTCTTATATTTCCAGGTTCCAGCTCCCCGGCGGCTACCCGGGTAGGTAGGTAGGTAGGGAGGTAGGTAGGTACCTAGTAGGTATATATCTAGGTTGGGTATCTAGGTCAGGTATCTTTAAGAGGGGGGAGTTTTACCGCCAGAGAAGCAGAGTCAAAGAAAGGGTTACCTAACCTATGTACCAGTACGGTAACGGTAACGGTAATGGGGACGGTAAACAGTAGATTCCAAATGAATGGAAAAATTCTGTTGTTAAGGGGGTCTTCAAGTCTCCAAGATCATTATGTATGTATGTACATTATTCTTCCACGGCTGTTCTAGATCTACAGCCTGTCAGCCAGCCAGCCACCCGCTGACGCACGGAACTTCGGAAGTGATTATACTGTTTTGACAGTACTAAAACTACCTAATCATTGGCCACTAATAACTGATGATGGAATACCGGTATCTGTTTTTGCCAAGATGAAAAGTTTATCTACAAAATTGGATTTTTTTAAAGGATTTTATATATTACCTATAAAAAGGACCGACCGAAAGTGGAAGAAAGTTCTATAGGTATCGGTATATTAATAGGTCCGGGTACTATTGATTTCATTGAGTCCAATCATACCGTACCTACTGTGCTGTACCAAATGAGCCGAGGTACAACTAATTGTCAATATATTTACAGTATCTATCTACCTGGGTAGGTCCAGTATTGTTTTTTTTAGGCGAGGGGCAAATCTTTTCACTGTACGGTATGGATGGATGGATACGAGCGTCGAGACTCGAGTACCGACTACCGGGTCCGCTATGGAGGCTTGCCAAGATCTTACATTCATACCTACTCTTCGGAGTCCGTATTTACATACCTACATACATACGTAATCGTTCTAAATTTTCCTTTACATTTATTACTCAGTAGTCAGTACATTCATTTCAAATCAAAGCAATGATTTCTGTACGGAGTAGTTAGTACTGTACTCTATTGTAGACAGCTTTTTATCTTCATTTTCCTATCAATCTATCGTTGATAAGATTTGTTTGCAGCTTCTAGTTCTTAGCATTTCTCACCTACCTATGATTCTATAAAGCACCTACCTACCTACCTATCTACAGGCTACATAAGCTACCTATTCAACAGCCGACCGGCTCCCACAGTACCTAGATAATCTCCGATGGCATTGTAAAAACTCCGAACCCAAATCAGATATGGCGGGCTGGCGGGCTGGCTGGCTTATCATCCGGAGCTCCAGCCAAGACTCTACAAAAACATCGCAGTACAGCATTCACGTGGAAATATAATATGGTAGTTATGATTTCGAGTTGAACCTTTAGTTAATCCCTTTTCTTTTCTTTTCTTTTCAATACCTTCGTGGAGTGTTGTCTGTACCTACCTATTCTATATTCTCAAGTATCTCAAGGGAATAAAGAACAAATCGATTCGATTCGATTCAAGCGAGCGAGATGCCGTACCTTGCGGACAAAATTCCTCAAGGTGCTTAACCTTATCTACCCTACCCATCTAATTGAGTTTTCCTTCAGAGTTTCCCGCACCTATTTTCTGTGAGTGTGAGTGATATCTGTCATGACTGACCCCTTGAGGTGGGTGGACGAGGCGGTCTGGGGTGAGCGGTAACTGGAGACTGGAGACTGGAGTTTGGCAATGCGCATGCTCGTTTCCCCATGGTTAAATCTACCGCGGTGGGAGGTAAGGTACGATTAACATCTAATTAAAAGTCAAAATATAGCAATACCTACCCCAGCCCAGGCACACACACAGTCTGTGAATACTGGAAAAAAAAAGTCAAGGACTTGATGGGGAAATTGTGATACTTTCCAAATGTTTTCGTGTAAGTTTCACTGGTGTGTTATTCATATTTGTTGGGTTTCAATGATGAATAACTCGTGGGTGACATTCATACTTTTCTCGTACATGACCAACCGATGGATGCTTGATGTTGATTTTTGATGGATTGGGGTTGTCGCTTTTGATACTCATCTCTTTGCTGTACGGTACCGTCATGAACTTGTCAGACTCACAACAACACTGAGTAGAGTTGTAGAGTTGTAGAGTTGTAATGAATGAATGAATTTATAGGTGCCATGAAGTGAACATGAGCAGTTGGAACTTGCTATATTCTTCCCATGGGAATAGATAGAATGTGGGCGTGGATTCCACGTCATTCCATCCGTCCTCTTTACCGTGTATCTTTTGCGAAATTCATGTTTCCCCTCTATCTATCCTTTAGTTCATATCTTCGGTGAATATGAGGAGTGTATGTTGCTAGCTAGATTCACTGAAGTGACCATATGGACTCGGTAGTTTTGAATTCACTTCTCATCCCATCCCACCATCTATTTCCATCATTATTATTTTGTTGCACATCTGAAATCCAAAGTAAACATGCGATCATCTCCCCATTGGCACATTCCTCTCCCCAAAGCCCAGCTAGTGAATTCCCCAAACCAAGCCACAAATCTCCAGATCGCCAGTCCAGCCACGAGAGCTTTCGACGCACAAAAAAGCATCCAATAAATCAGCGAGCGCAAAGCTTGGGCCCGTTTGCGCTCGTTCGGTTATTGGTTCTTGGCTGGATTTTGGAAGGTTCAACAGGGGTCGGTCTTGCAGTCGTGCAACCAAATGGATGTGTTTTTTTGGGGGGGTTTTTATTCACTGCAGTTCCGGCATCAGATTTTAGGATCTTGAGATCTTGAGATCTCGAGATCTTCCGTGTGGGAACTCTCGGCTGTTGTTCTTGGAACTCTGTTATGCTCGTTACTTAGGTTTCCTATCAAATATCGAATCATCGATGGAGGTCACAAAGTTTTGGTCAGGGGGGTTCCTACGGTATCTCCACCACCCAGTCAAGTTAACCAACCTTACCTAGGTAGGTACCTACCTACCCTAGTCTCTAGACCCGAACCTAAATATTTCCATCTGCATCAGATATGCAACCAAACTCCTCTTCTCAAGGTACTCTTACTTTTGATAGAATAGTAGAATATGGTTTTGGTTTTTGACTAGGGTTTGTGATTGAAAAGTTTTGTTGCAGATCCGATCTGATCTGATCTGATCTGATCAGATCGGATCTCTTGGTTTTACTTCTAAATTTTTGAAAAGAGGGGCGTTAGTATAGCAGAACCTCTATATAAGGATGTTTTTTTTAGTGCCAAAATTTAGGATACTAAAGAGGTATCTTTTTATAGAGGTTTTGGCTAATTTCGGTGAGGTAGCGTTTTGATCTAATTTAGATCGATTTTGGGTATGTGGATCTTGACTAATTCCGATTGAGTATAAATTCAGTATAATTTTTATAAAATTTTATAAATATTTTATACTCAAAAAAAAATCCTTATAAATAAATTAGATTTTAATTTTGGGATCGAGGAATTTCAAGGATAATCTTTATAAAGAGAATATAGGGATATTAGTATTTTCTATATCTAAAATCTAACGGGACTCAAAATTTAATCCTAATAGAGAGGTTATCCTTATATAGAGGATCCTTATATAGAGGTTCTGCTGTACCTACCTACCTACCTAATAAGCGGTTGATAATTAAAATACACTTGTGAGTTGGAAGTTGGAAGTTGTGTACATACCTGGTATCGATGGGATGGGGTTCAGAGTACTGGTACCATCTCCATAACTCTCATTGGAATTTAGAATTTAGAATATAGTTCTGATATACAACTAGCCGTTTTTGAGCCGTGAGGTTCAACTACCTTTCCTCCTACCTAGGTAATCAAAGCTACCTACATATTTATACTCGGGAAAAGAGTACCAAGGTACTTGGTTCAATTGTGAATTTCACGGTTTAAAAATGTTTTGTGGCATGGCTTCTTATAGTGGCGGCAGCAACAATAAAAACAATGGCAACGTTCGGCTTCACTTGCTTAGGTCGGCTTGTAACTACAGCAGAACCTCTATATAAGAATGTTTTTTTTAGTATCAAAATTTAGGATACTAAAAAAGTATCTTTTTATAAAGGTTCCGGTTAATTCCGATGAGGTAGTGTTTTGATCTAATTTAGATCGATTTTGGGTATATGGATTTCGACTAATTTCGATTAAATATAAATTCAATATAATTTTTATAAAATTTTATAAATATTTTATATTTAAAAAAAAATCCTTATAAATAGGTTAGATTTTAATTTTGGGACTAAAGAATTTTAAGGATAATCTTTATAAAGAAAATATAAAAATATTAGCATTTTTTATATCTAAAATCCAATAAGACCCAAAATTTAATCTTAATAGAGAGGTTATCCTTATATAGAGGATCCTTATATAGAGGTTCTGCTGTAAGTTAAAGGGTTGTAGTTGATCCTACCTAGGTAGATGTTGGAGCTGGTGGTACCGTTACGGATTCGCAAGTTCATGCATGCATGCATGATCCCCGCTGCGTTTAAGCATTATGCATAGGTATGGGGTGAGAGATGCCCAGGTCATTGTTATGATATGATGGTCCCTTCTAGCAAAGCAACTTGCAGGTGAATTTATTGATATAAGTAACTTGAGCCTTACCTAGTTTCAGGAGTTTTATTCCAGAATCCATTTTTTGTATTGATAATATCTACCTATTTGCATATTTCGGTGGTCATGATGTTTACCTACCTACCTTCCTACCTAGATACAGTATGTTCAGGCTTGATTGAAGTCAGTTAGTTTTCCTGGTACAGTTGGTAGGTTAAATTGAATAAATGTTGGTCTTGAGCTCGAGGTCCCTCCGCTTGTGACGAAATAGTTATGACGAAATCGTGTTACAACTTACCTACCTACTATACCTACATACTTCTTATCCTAGGTACCTAGGTATATTATTCCAGAATCCAAGGAGATGAGATGAGAAGAGATGAGTTGGGTTAAGAATCATAAGACATAGAGAGACCCATGTTTTCGAAAAGATGTAATGGGGATCCATACCATATCTTAGGTGACCTTACCTACCCGTGGACTTCTATATGGGATACCTAATACATGTACAGTACAGTAGGTACAGTATGTACATCGAGTGAGTCCTATATATACATCCAGTGAATACCTAGGTACCTACTGAGACTCAAGAGTTCGTTTATCACATTTGAAATTATAATTATTCTAGGTACCTAATATCATCCTCCCCACTCTCGTTAAATTAGCCATTTAAAGATAGCCCGGGCACTCAAATATAAAAGGCCCTGGGGTTTCATACCACTATTAAGCGAAAATATTTCATTAGCTACCTAGTAGTACCTAGGTAGGTTGTTATGAATGGATGGATGGATGGCTTAAATGTATAGTGTACAGTCTGGTGGCATTTTGAATTCTAGGTATCTTTATCAGGGGTATGCTATATCTATATCTATATCACATTCGATTTATTCCTCACTCAGGCCGGCACTGAACAGTCCGGCATTACAGTAATATTCCAAAGATTCCCCAAAAAAAACATCCAAAAAGGAAAAGAATACCTACCTACCTACCTCCCTCCAGCACCGTATCCTTTGTCAACCCGTCAGGGGGAGAAACTTTTAAGCCTCACTCACGGTCTCACCCCAGCGGATCCAAACCCAATTCCGGATATCTCCCGAACCCTAACCCATATGCATGATCCTAGGGTATTCGAGCGCTAAAAAATTCGGAATCCCTGCTTAGCGCACCCAAATTTCGCAAATGGGTGGTTGATGGATACGGCTTCTCCGATGCAAACTCCTTAGGTACCTACCGGCACTTCACAAGTTCTCACGCTAGGGTATGGTGTGGAATGGAACTTGGATATTTGGATGGGATATGGTAGGTAGGTAGGTAATTACTAGGGATCTCAAAGGGTGCTGAATACTGAAGTGACTGAAGACATCGAATTGAACTAATTGGAACTGAACCCCCTACCTACGTCAAAATCATCCAATTGTAGGGATGGTGGACGAATCGAAGTTTGTGGAATTGCGAGTGGGAGATCGGGATATAGGAAATCTGCTATTTACAGACTACATACAGCATACAGGGGTTCAATCTGATGTGTTCAAAGTTCAACGTTCGTACCCTTCTTTAACTTTCTCTCTTACTCCACTTATAAGTTCTGAATTTCATTTTGTGGAAAAGTTTATACCATCTTTGGAAATTCCTTCCTTCCACTACTGACTGTACTGTACTGGTGGTTGAAGTTGAAGTGGTTAAGATATGTACATGTGTGTAGTTTGATTGTTGGAATGTAGAGGAAAAGCATTAAAATGTGCCAAGGTTAAGGGGAATGCATCAAGAATAATGCCTCCGTTCCAAAACTCGAAAGGGATCCATCCATCCATCCATTCCCATTTCACTTTTCTCCCATACGCAATCCGCAAAAACTTTATCCAAGTGTCTAGCTCGCGTGTGGCCTTGTTTGATTGGCGACGTGCACATTTAAACTTCCCATCCTCTCCCTCAAGTCCTTAACCGACATTTCATAATATAGGAGAGTTTCTTGGAGGCGAGGCGGCGCTTCGAAGTGGACATTTCTCTTTTTTATGTCAAGATCCTCGTGGATGGATGCTATGCTATGCTTCGGTGGGCTCCACCAAAACCTTCTTCAAATGGTAGATCTGCAGTGCGGGAATTTCTGGATCCGTATCATAAGTACTCGGTCTTTTCCATCAGGAAGTCGAACGTACACTTTTTTTCGATCCGGCAAAGATTATTTTATCACCCCGGGTGGAAAGAAAATATCATCGTTTTCATTCGGCATCCATTTATTGCAGATTCGAAGATTACTTACCTGCGTGCATCTCAACTTACTTTCGTCACACAATATCTTCAATCAATCCAGTATCAACTAAATCTCACACTCACACTCACAATCAATAACCCAATCCAAACCCCTCAAAATGCAATTCCAAACCACCACCACCTCGAGTCCCCTCCGAGTTCTCATCTCGTTCGCCCTCATCGCCCTCTTCACGCCTACCGTCCTCGCTCTCTCCCATACCGTCAACTATCCCGTCTCGGGCTCCAAACATGGAACGCTCGCCGATGAGTTCGATGACTTTGTTAATTCACAGTAGAGTTACTCGATTATTCGTATTTTGATTTTTTTTCGGGGGGGGTTCACGTTGGGTTTACGCTACGCTTGGATATCCTGTGTTTTTTGGTTTATAAGGAAAAGGGATAGGGATAGGAATAGGGATCGGTATCGATATCCCTGGCTGGATGGGAATCACAGGGGTTAAAGTTTAGGGCTGGCTATATCTCGGCATTCGAATGCGGGGAATGATTGATTGATATTTTTTTTGGGGGAGGGTTTGAACTCATTGATGTTTGGGCTACCCGTCCCATTAGATCGGAATTGGGCGCACCAAAATTCCACCTCAAGGGTTCGTGCGATTTTCGGTTGTACGTACTACTTGTTTCACGGCGCTTGGATTTTTTGAGGCGCGTTTGGGGTTGAGGTGCGTTTATACTACTGTATGTACTCTCCCAATAACTAACCTAACCTAACCTCATCTATCCGCGCTCATGTAATTTATTAGTCGAGTTCGATTAGCGAGTGTTGCATTGCGATCGATTTCTTTTATGGCGCTACCTCTATAGGTACCTATTGTAATTTTAGATTTTGTTCGTCACGTGTTAGGACAGGAGGCCTCGTTGCCCTTGCTATGATATGAGAGACCAATCAATGACGATTTTGGTCTTGTTGACGCTTTATTTGATTGAACTTGCATAATTTCTACTGTCTACAGCCTCATTTTTTCCTCGTGCGGAGGCCTCGCTGTCATCTTACGATTTCTCATTGGTTCATCGAGAAGCCACAATACCCCTTGTCACTTCCTTGGATTATTTTCCTGGCTTACGATGTCTTTCATTGGTTAATTGAAATGTCATATGCGCCGCCACCCCCAAAACTGAGCCGCACTAGCTTAGGTTGGTTTTCGCGGGGCCTCCATCTCAATTGTGATAAATTATCCAGTTTCTTCATTCGTTCCATTCATCATACTTTTCCCTCGACAAAATTCATTGGTATCTATCTGCATAAGGGATATTCAGTCCCGTCAACTGGGATCTAACAGCTTTTTTGCTGGAGGATCTCAGATCCAATTCATACGAGCGGGGACGTCGATCTCCGCATAACAACCCATCTCGAGTTATGATGATTGGCAATTAGGTAGGTATACCTAGCCTCCCCATGATATGATGAATGAGACGAATATATAGCTCATCCATTCACAGGTAGAAACCACGACTTCTACAACAACCCTCTAGATTTCACAAACTTCAATTGTGACAATTCTGAACCCTTCGACCATGATCCATTTTCAGAATTTCTCAATTTCCCCCCCGACGAGCCGAGCTCGGAATCTCAACAAGATGATGATGCCTACAGCGTCTCACCTGTGATTCCCGATGCCTCGTCGTTCAGATTTCCATTCGAAACACTTCCCCATGCGTCCGTCGATGAACATCGAGATATGGGCTCGCATTTCAGTCGTCCACGTGATGCGTCGTGTCACATGTTATCACCTGCACCTCCTGCCTTGGATACGAGTGCCCACGACTCCCAAGGCAATATCAATCTGTATAGCCGGCCTTCTCCTTCTGCAAATACTTCTCCTTCTGCAAATACTTCTACTTCGTTCGGGAGTTCTCCAAGGGGAAATTCTGCGAAGATCACCGGAAGAGATGCACAATACTCTTGCACAGTTTGTGGTCAGGGGTGTCGGACTAAAGCTATTCTCAGGTAGGTTCTTTGGATAATTAGTCTATTCGAGTTGATTGTATTCTACATCACAAGAAATTTTCCTTTCCACATACCTTGATGTCAACCGAATATTCAAAGGTTAATTGAACATTGTTTTGATTTTTCTCGACAGGTTTGAGAAAGGTCATCTTTTGATGTGCGTAAAAATGGCGTTCTGGTTGCGAAGACATCTTTTGTTGCCGAAATGTCGAAAAGTGTGATATTTATAAAACTTGGTTTGCTCGCGTTCCAAGCATTGATACTGACTATTGGCATAAGACGACATCTCAAGATCCATGACCCGAATCTCAAATGCGATTTTCCTGGCTGTACTCAGAAGCCCTTCGCAGAAAATAGAGACCTCAAGAGACATCGTTCATCTCATGGCATTATCGGTCCTGTGGTTTACTTTTGCTCGGCAAAGAATTGTGATTATTCCCGTACTACTGGCTATCGAGGTACAGATCGAGCAGACAATATCAAGCGACATATCACTAGACGGCACGCAGGACAAGATGTTCAAGCTTTACGAATGGAAAGACAATAAATATGTGAATTTTTAGAGGGTGTTGATGAGGTCGTAAACTTTCATCGACAATGTCAGAGAATTACGAACAACAGTTTTTACCACCACACTACTACAATACTACCTACTATGAAGAGGGACCCCGCACCTACCCCGAACAACTAAACACCTTTGGTTACTATTATCCTAATTTCTTCCCCCAAGAACAATGGTTTCAAGGACAAGAATCAAGCCAGCCCTTCGATACTTCTCTCACTTCGTACTATGGGCAGACACCAGTAGCAGCTTTACAATATCAACAGCCTCAGCAGACCTATTGGCAACAACCAAATTCGCAACATCATATCAATATCCACGGCAGAAATGACGGGCTTCAGGCACATTATGATCTTTTACAGCAACAAGGAAGTGCTTTGCGGAATTATTATCTTTTGCAACAAGAAGAACTGGGTTTGCGGAAGCAATTGTCTCAGCAAGCAAATTACCAATATTATTTGACAAACTCCTACGATTACGCTAGAAGGCTACAAAATATCTCAAGAACATTAACAGGCAAACGACCCTTCGAATATCCCAACCTTCAGGCATTCATGAAACGTTATCCCTCTGATACAAAATATCCTTTTGAGAAATCAACTGAATCGACGAAAAGCATCTTATCTACCAGGGAGGAGCCACCAGTTACCAAAGCCAGATTGAGTGAATTCGAAGTTAACAGAATGTTACGCAACTTTGAATCCCGGCATAAAACTAATTTCGATCCGGTACATTATAAGCCTAATCTCTATCACGCGGGTGATAAATGTACCTGGTGTGTTGGCTCCGGATTAAAGACCGTGGTTCGCCAGGTGGGATCCGAGGTTCAAAGCTTCCAGGACATTTGCCATCAGTGTAATGGAGATGGACTAAGTATCCGTGACCCTGAAGATCTCTCTGATATGGCAAATGCTGGAGGTTCTGCAAAGTTGAATATGCACGAGAATAAGCGCCAGGCACGACGCGAAGCATTGCATAATGAGTCATCGAATCACTCCAGAAAGACTACTCTTCAAGTGCGCCTTGAGGAGATTGAAAGTGGGATGAAAGAATCAATATCAACACCCATTGAGACCGAAGATGTCAAAACAGCTACAAAAATCACCCCTACCCCGAGTGGACTCAACATCAGTGAACTCAACATCCGTGAACTCAACATCCGTGAACTCAACATCCGTGAACTCAACATCCGTGAACTCAACATCCGTGAACTCAACATCCGTGAACTCAACATCAGCAAGAAAACGGTTGATTGTTATTTAAGGTTAAGCAAGCTTGACGTCAACAAGATCGTGCATAATCCCAAGCTCAGACATGATATTAATTTCGACATTAATTTGCGTTTTAGACTTAATCTCGATGGAGAGAAGGGACCAAAAAGGGGCCAGAAAGCTAAGCATTCATGGGAGACGATGCGGTTACAAATTCAAGGGGGTCTAACTGATCGTGAGCAATCGGAGAAAGATAATTCATTCGCGTGGTCTCCAGGGGAAAATGATCTTCTTCACCCATTGCCGTGGTTCTCAAAAAAGAAAGATGACACCGAAGCAAATCATCACGAGCTTGAATCCATATCAAGACAAAGTCGCATATTTGTACTTGCCTGTCAAATCACTGCTCATGAACTATTATCCCCCCTTTCGGAATGGTACTCCGACAAATCACCCACCCCTATTCTCGATATTATCTGGGTAGTAGTGCCCACTGTGTATGGTAAAAATTGGAGCGAGTATTTTTCGTCCAAGCAGCAATTTGAAGTTACGAACCTGCACAGTGGAATCTAACCCAGGTCCTGAGTATGACGTTAAACTGCTCATTTGTTTATTCCTCTCTCCTGCGATATATTTGGTCTACTCTATGATGGAGCACAATAAAATGGAATTTTGAGGCATCAGCCGCGAAGTTTGCACCCCTTTCTATCGCTGGAGAGAAACCCGTTTATTATTAGTATCCCTCAACGCATCATTGGCTAAATGCCGAGCGTGTTTTACGTTCAGTTCGAGATGACTTGGCCGTCATTTCAGCTTTTTACTTTTGTTAAACTCCGCTGCTTGGAGCATTGTCACCACACCAAACTTGCCACGGGGAAAGGGGAGCGGCTGTTGGAAGGAGAAGATGGGGACTGTTGTATTTGGCATTGTTGCAGGAACGTCTCTTTACCGTTGTATCAACGGGTTCCTGTCACATCGATGCATGGCGTGCATGACTCTTCAGAAAGGACGAAAAGTCATGGTAAACCCAAGTTCCGACGCCGGCTTGTGGCTATAGTCAATCGCAATTGCGTAGGCGGATTTTCAGGACCGGTACGTTCTTTACAAACTACCCAGACCAGATATCGTCTCTAAACTGCATGCGTCGTGTGATGTCTATAAACTATACGATGAGACCGGCACGATTGCTTTTCTTTGGGTTTTGGTGGGTGGATGGAGTCTTCTTAGATTGTAGCCTCGTTATTGAGAACGATGTTCGGATTTAGGACTGTCATTTTAGGAGATCAATTTACTTTGAAAATTATCGAGATGGCTAGATAGTAAAGCTTACTTCTGAGTGGTTACGTTGGCTCGGAGCAATCTTCTTTCCCTTGATTCGTAAAAAAAACATTCTTTCTCATAACGGCAAGATGCCGAATTCGACTTGTTCAATAAGCTTTTGCTGAATGGTTGCAATCGTGACATATTTTCCCACACTTTTTCTCCGAATGCAATTAAGCTTCCTAGAGCGCCACATTTCGCCTTTCACGTCGTCTCGTGATCGGATATAGCCCAATAAATTACACTCCACAAAAACCCATCCGGTGAATCTCCATTCCCTTCCCCCTCGCCTCACTTCTTCTCCGCCTTTTTCGAATTTTTCTCCCATTTCTTACACCAATTATCCCAGCTCTTTGCCCCCTTCCCCAGCACTCCTATTAAATCATCCTTTGCCTCCCTCTCCTGCCACCTCTCATCATCCAAATCTCTAACTCCCCCCTCAGGCATGCCACCCCTCTCACCATTCCTCACCCTCCCCCTCAAATCCGGCTCCCACCCTATCGCCCTCAACACCTCCGTTTCCGTAGGCGGCACCCCCGCACTCTCAAACCTCCGCGGATCCCGCCGATGACAAAGTTCCCGCACATATCTCTCCACCACCCCCACCTCCTCGGATTTCTGAAACCGCAAATACAACTCCCGATCGCGCACGCGCATCTGCTCGTGATCGTGCATCGTGTCCTGAGATGCTAATCGTCGCGTCACGGATCGCGATACGAGATACCCCCGCATGGAGGTGAAGGCCCATACGGCATCGACCTCGAAGAGTCCGCCGAAGGGCCAGATGATGGCTACGGCGGTATCGATTACCAGGGCGGGAAGGAGCAGCATGGTGGAGATGGCGGCGTGCTTTTTCGCGCGCGATTTGGTTTGCGTTATTTGCGTGATGAATTGCGCTCGGAGGTCTGTGGGGAGAGGGTGATGGAGGGCGGGTAGATTAGGTGGAGTTCTTCGATTTCTGTGGTGGGTATGGGGGGTTAGTTTGGGGGGTTAAGGAAAGGGGTTGATGTTGATGTTGATGATGGTGGGGGAGGTAGGTACCTTTTCGAGGAACACGGTTGAGGAATGTTATGTCGGTATTTTTGATCGAGTTGATTCCCCATAGGACCCCCCCGGGTGGCTTTACTGTGGAGACCCTTGAGACTCACTGTTTTGCCATCATATGTTTTGGCCTTTTTGACCTAGAATGGCGAGAGCATAGTTAGACATGGAACACGTGATTCAAGTCACATTTTCTCTTTGCAAAAAAAGGAAGTGGATGTACTTCGCGCTGACAGAAACGTTTCGCCTTATCGCGTTTCCCTTCTTTGATCCCGTCGGCTGGTTTGAGAAGATGAGCTGCGCGTGGTGTGTAGATTAGGTAGCGCTAAGTGACTTTTAGTAGAATGCCAATGTGACATTGGAAGAGGGAACAAACCTGGGGAAATTCTTCGTCGGAAATCGTGATGGGTTTGGGAAGGGGAATGAGGTATGCGATTACTCTGTAGGCATCTCGGGTATAGTGTACTTCACTTGGAAGATGCTGAGAAATTCTTTTGGGTGGGAGGGCTGGTCTGTTGCCAGGGAGAGGTGGTGGGATATCGGAGATGTCAGGTTCTGAGGATGGGTTCGTGGCGGGGCGGCGTCGATCGGGGAGAAGTGGTGGTGTAGTATTATTATCTGAAGATAGGTTTAGGAGATTCGATTTAGATCGTCGTGTGAATAGTGGTAGGGGACAGAGAGATGGATCATCTCCGGGAACACCTCGAATTGTAGATGCTTCATTTTTGCCTGAGTAAGGGGTTGGATGACCCCTGGGGGGTAATTGAGGTGGTTGTTGTTGTGACCGTAGAAGTGGCTCGCTCGCAATATCTATTGGCTCCGCTGGGAGTTCACAATGTACTTTGAGTGCCATTTACCGATTTCTCAATCAACTTGACTGAGATTTGAAGTATGAAAAGGGAAAGAAGATGGAAAACGAACGAGAAGAAAAAAAAAACATAACAAATTTCCCTTAACACATGTTTGATTTCAAAATAGAATGAACGAATTGCAGTTTCAAGCTATCATACAAGAACACACCAATGCACGGTGAACACGGCGCTGAGATTTGAAAGGGGAATCCTTGTTTCGAAACTCAATGCGTGGAAAATTTTCATTTCAAAAGCAATTGCCGCATCGTAATTGCGAATGTAGTCATCCTCGCTGTCTTGTTCTTTTTGGTTTTCTCATCTCTCACTTGCCCCGCCATCGTTGTCGTCCCGAGTCATGTGATGATAAAAGTGTCCAGAATCATGTGATACAATAATCACACGAAAGACTAGGGTTTCGTGTCATAAGTATGTATCGAGGAGAGAACAAGGCAAATGATAACTGGTGGGATATAGTTTATCTGTTTTTGTATTGCCCATCTCATGGAATAAAGGGATTACCGCATTAATTGGTTAATAAGATAATATCTTATAAACAAAAAATCTGGTTTCACTTAGTATAGGATATATGTTTGTTATGTAGTTTAATATTTTATAATCCAAGTTGCTTACAAATAATCTTTTTAATATTAATCTAAATCCTTAAACCTCGAAATATATAATTTAAAGCCTTTTCGATATCAAAATATTTTGTTTTTAAAGCTATTGATTATATAGTGGAATTAAAATCGAATTTAGAACCCCTTTTAGATCTTATCGCTGCTCAGCATTTCATTTTCCTATTTTCTTATTATTTATATATACTCTATATTATATTTGCTTATATAAAACTAAAAAATCTTTTTGTAGTATAGAACCTTTTTTTATTAAACAAGTCGTGCGATTTAGAAATATTATCTTATTAACCAATTAATGCGGTAGTCTGTGAACACCGTGATTGACCTACCGAAGTTGACTTCTTCAAGTTCCTTCAAGAATGATCAAAGAACAAATCAGGAAACAGGCTGTAACTCCATTTTGTCAATCTTGTTGGAAAATTATGGAGAATGGAGGGGTATATTGAAGAAATTGTTGTACATACTAATATCGGCTCGAAAGTTCCTGTTGTGCTGGTAGATTAAGATTAATCATTTTTAGTCTCTTGGCCTTGTCAGTTGAACTTGTAGCAGCTGTGTTGTTTACTACTCTGTCAGCCCTATCCGACTGAGTTCTTTAAATATCTGGGTAGGGAGCGGGATGCATAAAGTTTATGATCGATGCATAAGAACCGGATTCGGATCTGGATCAGCAAGATCATATTTTTAGTGGTCCGGATGGAATAACTCAATTTTGCATCTGATAGGTATGGCGTAGGTTATTAATCAAGGCGGAGATGGAGATGGGATGGGGATGAAGACGGAGACGGAGACGGAGCATTGGACGATAATATTATGGAGGAGAAAAGGAAATTTTATGGGAAAAAGGCACTGAAATGAAATGAAGTTTCTTATTCGAGATAGGGAAAGGTTAAAAGATTTCGTCATATTACTGGCTACTGTTTGTGATGATGGCTGCAATTAAGTGCCGGTAAGCCCATGTATAGATTTAGTTGAGGCTTAGATAAACGAGATTCTATGAAGGGGTATTTGTGTTTGTTAACTAATAAAGAACGGACCATATTTTTCTGGATTCCATCAACAACAATCTCCTAAATCTAAACCCACCAACTAAAAATGATCTGATATGGTATGTCACTGTGCAGGCGGTTTACTCATCTTTCTCATCATTCTTCTCACCTCATCCACATCTTCCAAGTTTTTGTCATTTTGATCATTAGGGCGACGTTGCCCACTCCCTCTGTAAAACTACCCACCCGTTTGATTATCTCGGATTCTGATTTTGTGCACAGCCTTCACAAGCAAAAGGACATATTGAAGATTCATAAACTATGGCCCGGTATCAAATTTTCCGTGAATCTTTTCATAAGTCTTCGTCATTTATTTTGGGGGCAATGAGCACGCGGTTCAGCCATTCGTTCAGCGGACCTTGAACTACCTACCATAGGTATTGTTTATTTATACAGGAGACATACTTGAGTAGTTTCCCCCAAATCATTTTAAATGGATTTTTGATACCTACTAGCTATTATCTACTCCCTACATAAGATAGTTTTAAGTGACTTTGCCCCTTCATCGAAGTTCTTGAAGTCCAAAGAAACAAGCTATCGCTATCAGTGACGACATTCGAGTACACTAGGTATCTATCTAGGTAAGGTTAACTTTAACCTTATTATACCCCGCATTCAACAACCACATAGCCCAATATAGCTTTTGCTTCGGACTCTGAACGCCATAATTGTTTCCCTAAACAATCAAATAACCTTAATATTCTCAATCCCGAATTCGTATCACATCATCAGAATGAGGTCGAACAACCAGGACCATCCACATCCACATCTGATAGCTCAACGGATATAGATGGCTCACTTCAGCCTACTCGAACCAACGAAACTGCTCGAGGGAGGCAGTTCAAACCAATAAGGCCAGGAGATCGAGAATAATTGACAAGAATAGCTTCAAGTTTCGGAGGTTCTCAATTAGGGCGAACTTATACTAATAATACAGGTGGAAATGATGAATTGGAAAAACAGGATTCCTTGGCTGGTGTCAAGTTGGGGGATTCAACATTGGATCCCAACTCCCCCCAGTGTGTAGTTTGGCAGCTAAGCTCAGTGATGCGATAAAGGATATGACGGAAGTCAGCACTGGCGTGAAGGAATTTGATATTGTTATTGTGTTCAGGATTGACTAGTTGGTCTGTACTGTAAGAAATCTCAAGTTGTAGCAATAGATCGAAGATGAATATCGCGACTGGATGATAAACAATACTAACAAATTTTAACTTTCTCGAGATACTGAATTATTCAGCTCAAATAACTGCGCTAGTTTTTAGTTGGATTTGTTGAGGTTGTTGAGGGTTTTGGGGTTGTAAAGGTTGTGGAAGACGGGAAGGAAATGGCAAACAAAGTTGAATATGCGACGATGACCCCAAAAGATTATTTCACACCACTTTTTTTATTCCTATAATGGAGTGAATCTGTCTTATATTTGAGATGAAAGAATTGACTGGTTAAAGGTTGAAAAGTATCACAATTTGAAATTCAAATCATCCATATCTTTATTTTCAGTTATAAGCAAATCCTTAGCTACAAAATATCAACATCAATATGTCTCATCATTCCCCACCTGAAATGGTAAGCCCAATTCAAAACGTCTCATCACCCTCGGTGTCAGATCCGCAAGCTCATCTGCTTGTTCTTGCCAATTCTGTCGATTGAAGGTAACTGACCCCTCTTGATTCATTCTCCATTTTGGATTATGATATACAGATGGTATCCCAACTTTCAGATCACGACTATTATCCCACACGGATATACCCAAGTCAGGAGATACATCAATACGACTTTGTATGACTGGAATATGGGCCAAATGCTTCCTCCAGCCTCTCAATATTGAACCACTTTGGTCAATGCGAGTAGGCCCTTTCTCAACCACACAAAGGTTTGACTGGACATTCTCAACTCCAACATCTTCATACATTCCATCATCTTCCTCCCTAGTATCAGAAATACTTTCCATCATCTCTGTTCTCATGGGAGATCCGAGACCTCCATCGTCTTCCTCTTGAACAACGGGTTCATTCAGATTCTCCACATCAATATCAGGACTATCTTCCCCTCCGCGTTGTAATGGATTATCAGAATATTCCAGATTCACTGGTTGTTCGGGAGATGCTGAGCTTTCAGTTGATTCAACTTGCTCGAGTGGATGATGAATGACTTGAGGTCTACCAATCGTAATATGAGAACCTTGTCGGCATTCGATTAGAGCCTTCTTCTTCCATTCGAGAATCTCCCATCTCTCAGCAGCATCATGTCGTTTACTCCTCTTCTTTGAATATGCGGCAATGGTTTTGAGACCATTTCCAGGGGTTTCTTCGACGTATTCATCCCATGCATTCACAATACAATCGAGATCCAAGTAGGTTATTCCCGTACTTATATCAGTCTTCTTGTTGTGTCCTTCAGCGTATGATTTGATATTGTCTTTAAACTTGTAATGTTCGGGTAGGCTTTCAGGATTCCTAGGAGGTTTCAATTGAAGGGATGCGGTTGAAGGTGGTAACCTATAAAATCTGGCCAAATTCATCGAGTGATGGAGTAATTTCAGTCCGATTTCTCCCTTAAATACTGGACAATTCAATATCTTTCCAATCATTTGTGAAGCCCTCTGTGTCCAGACTGGCACATCAATTGATCCATTATCAGATAAGAATGACGCGGTTACTCCATCAGGAATCAAATCTATAGCATCAATCCCATACATCTCTTTAACTTTCCTCCAAATTCGTATTTCATCGTCGAAAGTCTCAGCAAGAATCTTCTCATCATCTTCAGACCATTCCCGTAGTTGGATTCGTTTAGCCGTGGGCATCTCAGATTGTAATTGGGTTTCAGTATAACTTTTTTGTCTTTTGGGTGGCATGATTAAAGGAGATATGAGGGATGAATGCGCATATTATGGAAGAATGAAGTTGGACGTTGATGTTCATATGTAATCCACCAATGAGATTCTATCTTTGTGGGGTAAAAAAGTACCGTGACTACGTAATGTATACCCCTCCATCAGTCAAAACGTATATCCTTAGATCTATAGATCAAGGTTTACTTCAATATGGATTAGTTTAAATGTTCAATTTTATCTATAATTGATGATATACATCATCATTTTAAAGTAGCGGTTAGTCCGAACGTGTATCATGTGATTTGTAAAGGTGACTAGATGAAAGTTCATAAAAGAGTGGTACGCAGACCATCACAAGATCATCCCATCCCAATATGCCTGAGAAACGAAGTGGGCAAATGGAACTCTCAATTTTACTGCGATTGGCTCACGTGAATCATCGTGTGAGCTTACACGTGAATTGTCCCTAAGATTAAAGTTTGATGTGACGCCGGATTTAGTTGCCGGTGCGGGCGCATCAACTCACCGTACTACCTGTGTCCCCCAAGCAGCATGTCAGCTATTGTTAATACCTACGTGTCAGGATCTTTTGGTCCTCTCACGCTTTGCCTGAAACGAAGTGGAAGGGTTTCGGGGCAGGGGGGAAACATAACTACAATCGGTTCACATGATTCGGCACCTGTAGAGGCGTTGAAGGACCCTAAGGGCTTCAAATGTATACTTTTAGAAATACATAACAGTTTATGGGGAGGGGATTTAGTAAGGGAAAGAAGAGCGTTTGTGCCCCTCCCTCAAGCTGCTATGCTGCTATGGATAGTAGAATGCATTTTAGGCTCTGTGAGTCTTTCAACGCTACTTATTATCAACAAATCGCTTTACGTTTCAAGTTTCCATTAGGTGACTGCTATGGTGAAAGGGGCGGGGCATTTCTGTGAGGCCGGTCCCTCCCTTCCCTGAGCTATAGACTACAGACTCCCACTGTTGTAAGTTAATGAGATGATATCAAATGATTACCTAGGTAACCCAACGGGCTAGATGCGGTCAATTTGAAAGGTTTATCATACATGTACGGGGAGTGGCTGAAATGAACTGGAATACAGAATACCCCTACAGTGGCTTATACAATTAAATTCTACCAGGTGTACAATTCTCTAGCCTATAGCCAGTAAAATATTACGGTAGCTTATTTCAACCAACCACGATTATAATTAATTATTGAAGCCCCAGGTATCGGACGAAGGTTATTATTAAATATCACGATTGGTGATTGGTTCGGTAAGTGATAAACTCAC
The DNA here is from genome assembly GCA_025890175.1 of Ciborinia camelliae. Classification (NCBI taxonomy): domain Eukaryota; kingdom Fungi; phylum Ascomycota; class Leotiomycetes; order Helotiales; family Sclerotiniaceae; genus Ciborinia; species Ciborinia camelliae. Next base: position 481,475 of record JANPYM010000004.1, read on the forward strand.
GATCCCAAAACGCTAAAGAGACGCGGATGTGAGCTTAACTACTTATTAGAACCGATTCTGGTGGAAGGAACTTAATCTATAATAAGTTATATATTTTATTTACTCTTTCTACCCTTCTGCCTTCCTACCCTCCTGCCCCTAGCCCTCCTGCCCCTAGCCCTCCTGCCCCTAGCCCTCCTGCCCCTAGCCCTCCTGCCCCTAGCCCTCCTGCCCCTAGCCCTCCTAGCTTTTCCGAACTGATTCGGTTCGGAGAAGCTAGGCAGGAAAGTAGAAGGTAGAAGGTAGAAGGTAGAAGGTAGAAGGTAGAAGGTAGAAGGTAGAAGGTAGAAGGTAGAAGGTAGAAGGTAGAAGGTAGAAGGTAGAAGGTAGAAGGTAGAAGGTAGAAGGTAGAAGGTAGAAGGTAGAAGGTAGAAGGTAGAAGGTAGAAGGGTGGGGAGTAGGAGGGTAGGGGGTAAGAGGGCAGGGGGCAGGGGGAGAGCAGGAAGAGTAGGGAGGGTAGGGCTTAAAGCTTTTTTTTCTAGATTTCATTTTCGACCCGAATCCGTTCTATATTTAAAACTTTCAATTAAGCTCACGCCCGCGCCTTTTTAGAATTTATCACTTACCGGTTGGTTCAATTCCGCGATTCAGGCTTTGAAGATCTTATAGTTTAGTGGTCGAAGGCCTGAAGCGTAGCCTGTAGAGTGCTATGATTGACGGGATATCAAGTGACATTTTATTAATATGTACGCACCATCTAAAATCGATGTATAGTTTCATTCTAGATTGCAAGTTTATTTTCGCATATTGACCCTTTGATTGTTGCCGGTCTCTATATACTTCTAGCTATTGATACAAAGCTATTTCAGCTAAATGAAAGATGTCAGATTTTCTACACTCAATTATCAATGAGATACCTTTCAGGACTATGCCGAAAAATCAGGCATATCCCAATCCATCTGATCCTTTTCTTCTCTTGTCAATAATCTACTTTCAGGTTGATGTCTAAACATCTTCCTAAACCAAAGTTTATCTTTCGTATCATGTAGTCTGAATGCCTTCCCACTAAATTCCCATATCATTCCTTCAGGTCCAGCATTCTCAACATGATTTGAGAAAGACTTCAACATCAACTCCATTCTTTTCTCAGAATTCTTGATGAATATTAGCCAATCGGACGTATCTTCAGATACCAAATATTGATCATCCTCCTCCCAAGTCAAACATCCTTCGGGTAACACATCAGTCGTAAAACCTTCCAGAAGGATACGATTGGCGACTTCAGTTAGTGAGTTTCCGGCTGAAATATTGAAGTCAGGTAGTGATATCGGATCCTTTTCATCATGGAATCTCTGTCGAGCTATTGCGTATAGGTGGTTGTGACAAAGGTAGAGATAATTGCGTAATTCAGTGGCCTCAATCTCAATTTCCATCAATTTATTCATTGAATTGAAGATTATCAGTCCAACTACCGGGTTGGTTGATGATGAAACCTTAAAAGTCAGAGCAGAAATGAGTATGAAGGTGCTGCCGTCAATAACCCCTCTAGCTATGAGGGAAAAGAGATAGATAGACAATATCATAGCATCAATCTTCAGGAAAGCTTGATAGGTTTCCTCTCTATCAGAATTAGATTCTATATCAAATATAGCATCTAATCTCCAAATATTGGTAGGATTAACCTCGGCTGGTTCAATGGAGTCCCAAGGGTCAAGGTTCAGCGAATAAAAAGATTCCGTGAACAAAGTGATATCCCCCCCGGATTTATCAAATACACAACATATATCTAGAATCAAGGTTTCCAATCGATGGCTCAGCCTATCTACTCGAGATTGAAGGACTTCAGTCGAGGAATTGGCTTTCGAGAGGAGGTCATTCATAGCATCAGAATTCGATTTGTTCAGAATAGCTTCGCGTTGATTAGTCTCTTCGGGAGTTAGGCGTAATGTAGTGACTTTGTGCGAGATAGCGCTCTCTCCGATCATTTTCTTGACGGTTTCAGTGCTTTCCCTTTGAGCTTCTTTGATTTGATGTTTGTAGGCATCGAATTCTCTAGACAACTGATCTTTCTCCATCACAATATCCTCATGGGCCCGAGTGAGTGTAGCGTGTTGTTCTTCGAGTTTGTCGTACTTCGCTGCCGTATCCTTCAGGATGATCAAATCCCTATTCGCGGCGTTGAGTTTTAACTCAGCGGCATGTAGTCTATTGGTAACTTCGAACTCCTGCACATCAATGCTCGATTTTAGCCTCTCCAATTCTTCATTCGCAGATCCTGGTCCATCTTCAGCCACCTTCAACTCTCCTTGAACTCTACTCAGTTCATCTTTCTTATCATTCAACTCTCTTCTCACTTCACTAAGCTCCTCGTTCAATTCATCCATCCCTCCATCATCATACTGGACACATCGTTCCTCAGCTAGTCGTAATCTTTCCTTCAAACATTTCTCCTTGTCTTCCCAATCTTCCATGTAGGTATCGAATTTCTTCTTCAGGTTCTCCAATTTGGTATAGGAATCGGTTTCTTTTCTTACAACATTTAATATCTGAATATCCTTCTGCTTCGATAATTCCTTCTCAGCTTCAAGATCACTTCTGCATGTCTCAAGCTCGGCAAGAGCATGTTCTTCTCGACGGCGAGAGTTTTGGACTTCAGCGCTTCGAAATTTCTTGGCAAATTCAGGAGCCACATCGCGTAGTACGTCAAGCTTTTGGTCCAGAAATTGAATGAAATCCAAAGCATGCCTTAAGCCTTCTTCATATCCAGGTCCACGGCTAGATTTCGTAACTTTCACTGGCTCTCTTCGTTGACTGTATAGCTTCAGTTCGTCCTTCTGTCTCTCTACTATCAGTTTTGAACCTTCACATAATAAAAGCCACTTTTTTTCTACTTTGGCACAGTCTTGCTGGAGGTCTCGAAGCTGTTGAAAGATCAGTCTGTTATTATGTGCAATTTTTTGGACCGCCTTGAACGGGTCTACGACACGAAAACCAGCCAAACGATCCCTTCCAGCTCGTGCCAGAGAAATCAACTCCTCTTCAGATAAAACAATATCAGATGCTTGAGAATCAAGCTCCATAAGTTCATCCATCTTATTCGCTTTGGTAGGATCTGAAGGGTAATGTGTGAGTGCATTAGATGTGAGACGGCCATGTAGCTTTTCCTTTGGGATGATTGAACTCAACATCAAATGAGTAATCACGTGTATATGATTAGTAAGCGAGAAACTCGTCGTGTTAAAAAAGGGGTTAAGTAATTTAAAATATTTACAAAGTTTCTCTTAATATCATTAAGATTATTCCAATATTGATAGTATCTTGATACATCTAGGATGCATTTGAATATAATAAGTAGTAGTATATATGAATGTGGATGTTATTCTTAGTCGTTCTTCTTATTATCCCCTTAGAATACTATCAATTATATCTCTAGAAATTTAATTACTATCTCATTTTCTATAATAAATCTCCAAATCTTTCCGAGGTTGATTTGAATACATAGATCTTTCACATCTGAATCCGCGAGTTGAATTGAAGAAGTATTTGTACATAATTCCTTATGAAAAAGAATTGTGTATCAATTTGCCTATATGGTGAAAATATACCAACCCGACATCACATACATGATCGCACAGTAATAATTTGAAGATTGGTTTCATATTTGATCTAAACTTTCCCAGCTAGAAGTAACATAATCATATCAAGATGGTTCAATCACTCTAAAAATACACCCATCCTCAGTCAGTTTGACTTGAACACAAACTACTTCCGGCATGATTTCAGATAGCTCAGTACACTTCAGACAAATCTTGTTCGAATCAGAATTAACCCTAGGAGCCTTATTGATTCCCGTCCGCATCATTGCTCTCAGACAAGTCCAATCACCCTTCTCATCCACTTTCCCATTCATGAAAGCAGTCCAACGAATCAGTCGAGCACTACAATTGAAGAGAGGGAATATAACATCACTAGCTCCATCAATCCATGTCCCAGATGCTGGTATCATATCCAGAAGAGGGTCACTTAACTTCTGGATATGATTCCGCCACTTCACAACTACTTCAGGAGTTGCATTTGTTGGATTGATTCTTCTTCTCTTCGTTGGGTTATCAAGATCATTTTCGGAATGCTGATTCTTAACCTCAGTTAATTCAGACTTCAATCTATCATTCTCCGTTGTCAGGTCTTTGGTAACCTTCCGCAGGCGATCCAGTTCAGTCGTAGTAACCAAAGCATCATCATTGACTTGTTTCAGTTGCGCCACCAATGCATCTTTTTCCTTCTGGTAACTAATGGATAATTCTCTCTCATCATCGTCGTATTTCTTTTTGTCTTTCTCGCGTTCGCTCTTCAGATTGGAAATTGTATATCCCATCGATTCAATTATTGTTGCGTCCTCTTCGACCTTCTTTTTGAGGGTAGTATAATCAGGTTCTTGTGGCTTGGTATGATTGATGGAAATATCAGATAACTAGATTGTAATTAGTCAATGATCAACAAGTCAATGTGCCAGAGGAAAAGTATAATTCAGTCTTACTTTTTGGAGGATATCTTCAAATACCCTTTCCTTCTCTTTGGTGAATTCTTTCTTCCCCTCAAAGAGCTCTTTCTTTCCTCTGGCTAGTTCTTCATTCTCCTTCTTCAGTAGGACATTACATGACTTTATTTTCATACTCTCCTCTCTAGTATAGAGAAAAAGTGCATGTAATTGTTTCAGCCCACGACCATAATCTTGTGCTTCGTCCTTCAATGATAGTTCATCAGGGTTGTACAACTCTTTGTGTAGCGTCTTTTGATTTATTGTAAAGGCGACAGCTTCCTTGGCAAGTTTGAGTATACACTCATCCACTTCATCAAGTGTCGACATTTGAGGTTGAGGTTCAGGTTGACTTTCAGGTTGACTTTCAGGTTGAGGTGAAGGTAGAGGTGAATTTAACTGTAGGTATAGATTGCTCCTAATTGGGAGGTCTTTTGATTGGATTGTTGAGGTCTCGTTTGTTGCTTTGGTTTCTTGTGTCAAGCGACTGTTGATGATGTATGTATTGACTGGGAAAGAATAATCGATGGTTGCAGTGGTCATGAAGGGGTAACCTAGCTGCCCTTTGATATTAGGTAATTGACAGGGTTGACTGTCAGTTTCATCTGAGATGGTAGGTATGGGATTATCAGTATGAAGTTGCTTCAGATAAATGTTGGTTCGATTCATTCCGTATACAATTGATAGTTTCCATTTATTTGGGTATGATGAGATGAAGAGGTATGATTTATATATCGGCTTGTAATATCAGGCCCACTTTATTGATTCCAGAAGTTGTATTCCAATGTTTGTACTTTGAGTGATAGTTGTTTGATATCAATTCCAATAGTAGTGGGGTTGATCACCACATCAAATACATTCATCCTCAATATCAATAAAACTTCTTCCATCATCATATAGCGGCTAACAAGCGTTGATGCTGTCAATTGGACTTAATTTATATTTGTGTTCAAGAGAAACTTCTATTTTTTTTTCATGTCCATGGGATCCAAGAGAAGCTTGTGGTATCGCTAAACATGGTAGGACTTTCAAAGCTCCCACTGACTTATTCTTTTCGAACAAATCATCCCAATACGAGACTCCAGAGGCAGTTCAAAAGTTTCGTCACTCTCCTTTACTTGTTGATCTCCGTTGAGTTTCCTACGATGGTCAAGCCATTCATTCCTTGATCGGAAACACTTGAACTTTGGAAAATCCACATCAAGGAGAATCTACAAAATTCGAAGAGCAAGATCCACTTATATACTTCGACTTCCAGACTTATCTTAGTCAACTTGCAGCAGAGCTTGGTGTGGCACATTACATTGATCATATTGGTTGGTATCAAACAGTAAACTCTATCTCCTTTCACTCAATTTTTCAATGCTAACCACATCTTTTCTGTAGACTCTCATAAGACTTACCAGAGGATCAAATCCGAGCAGCGATCATCATAAAAGGAATACAAAAGTTTAAAGTTTGAAGTTTGCGATGTGGTTGGATATTTTGAGAAAGGGAGATTAAAAGGTGGCGCGTTGGATTTTCGAACATCAACAAACTCATAAAGTATGGGATTATGGTGAAATATGTTTCAATTTTACTTGCTGGAAATGGGGAATTCCTTCCACATATCAATTCAAAGTAATGACAGGGGTCATCGACCACATTGTTGTAAACCTTTCTGCCAAAGCATTCCTCTACGGTGAATATTTCCAACGTCCTGCCATCTAGACCGAGAACCACAAGCCAAAGGACGACTATGAGAATTTACAGCTTGAGAATAGGAAGCCGTTGTAACTGTGAAGTTCCTTCTATATCTCACTCAAAAGGAAGGACGAGTTCCTTGACAACGTTCTCTAATTTAAGCCAATACCAATTTAGATTGACATCGTCTTCTCCATTGCACATGATCTCAGCTGGTGATACAAACAGCTGAATCGACATACAAGCAGTTTTCCTTATCTGCATAACCTTGCTACTAAGGCCATGGAAATTCCGACAAAAGAAGTAATGAAGCAAATTCGGATGAGAGAGAATTGCTTCCTTGCAATTATATTCTTATTGAAGATGACTGGAAGCCATCGATAGAGGTGGTGGAGCTTTATACATATACAAAATAAAATCATCAATGTCTTTCAGAAAGAGTCTGTTCCATGAAATCGTCATCTCCTTCACCGAGTACTTATTTCCTCCCTCCAGCTGACGGTGATGGACCAGATGAAGAACAACCGCGGCATATGCCTTGCAAAAGTTGGATGCACCTGCCGCTGACAAATTCAAGTTCACACCTGCTGACTTTAGTTCTCATGGTGGAATCCTGAAGCAGAGGGTTTCCCGTTGCTTACCAGCCTTGAATGATGATGGAAAAGTTGTTTCTATCGGGAAGAAAGTTTTGCGTGGAGATGTGAAATAGAATGACAAAGGCTTAGCTCCGATGTCGTTGAGGTTGATCCAAAGAACACAGAAACATGGCCTGATATCGTTTCTGACACCATGCGTGGACATCAGAGACGATTGAAGACCGTCTTTCCTGGGAAGACAACGATGTCGGAATGGCATTATCAGGAGAACCTGACTCGCCTGAAGAATTCTTCAAAGAGACAGCTTGCTGAATACAGGAAGACCGGAACCCTTCCAGGTCATAGTAGCAATACTATCGACTCGGAAAACACCGATGAAGGTTTTGGAGATGATGAATCTACATCTTCAAAATCTGATCGCCGTTCGATTCCGAATCAGAGATCCCTGAGTGGCCCATCACCACTCATTCAGCCTCCCATGGGACAATTTTCTCCTGAGGTTCATCATAGACCTCGACCTGAACAACCTAATTTCACAATTAGTCCAAATCAGAACGATGATGTGTTCAATCCTCAAGTCCCGGCATCAACTCAAGCTCTGGCACCAACTGAGACTCCTAGACCAGCTCAAGCACCAACTCAAGCTTCGGCAGTAGCATGAGCTCAAGCTCTGGCTCTGGGTTAGGGTTTATTTTGTTATTGTGGAAAGGGAGCGGAATTTTGCAGATAGAGGTTACATTGATCGATATTCATCATACTTGAGTAATGGAATCGTTATCACAATTTCAATGACCATGCCTCGTTATATCATGATTGCTTTAAAAAATTTTAAAAAATAACTATACAGGGTGTAGATATTCAACTTATCTGGGCATATAGAAACAAAGAGTTTGTAAAGTAAAATAAATGGATATGGGAGCTTTCCTAGCCATTCCGTTCCTTTAGCTAGAAAATGCTACGTTTCGTTGCATTGGCTCTATATATAGATGCCGCAAAATCTTCACTGGCATGTCATTGAACCATATCGTTCATAGGTGTAATCGTACAAAGCCTTATGGTACATTATGGTCTTGGTACAGCTGATAATGTGAAGGAGCCTCGTCTGGAACGGTTCGGAAATTCAGGTTATCGTTCATGCATCTTCCCGTTGCAAGGCGTGTTGAATATCTCGTACTACAAGAAGTTTTTAAAAAGTTTGAGTCAAACTATTTATATATTTTTATCATATGATCGAAGGGTTCGGCCGGGAATATTGTGGCGTAATAGTTTTCTTTTTAAATATCTAAAATAGAGTCTTCCAAGTTGGTATCATTCCAGACTTCAAGTGAGCCTTATCATGCTTCTATTCATTTTATGCTACATTATTCTTGCGGCCTGCTAAATTTAGAGAAGGAAACTTGCATTTCGAGTCATCCGTTCACTTTGCAGGATTATTTGCTTTTTGTCAGATCAAGTGAAGTGACCGATGAAATCAATAAAATTCATTGGATTCTGTATGGGATGGTGGTTAGCTAATTCTAGACAATGGAAGTTCCCGAAACATATCCTCCCGGTCAGCTATGGTTGCACTCGCTAAAATCTTTTAGTCCTCCCTGACACTGACACTGCCCCCCTTTCTACCTCGCAGATTGGGATAATTTGTTGGGTTTTCCACGTTTAGTTCTACTTGTCCATGGGCATATAGCATGGCTATTCTTGGACTTTCCGCACTCTGCACTCAGTTCCTGTTTGCTGGTGAAGATAATCATGGATATGCAAGGGGCCATGATAACACAACAAATGCTGTGGAATTCTAGGAGAACTCTCTCTAGTTAGGCTCTTTGGCCTGCCCAACAGTGAGAAGTAGGCTAACATTTAAGACGAATGAATCTCCAACTTTTTTGGTCTACCAATAATGACAACTATTTCTCATCAAGACCTACTAGTCAATAGTACTTCGCATTATACCATCATTTAAAACATCATGGGTGCCTACGTATCCAAAGATTTGTGCCAAGCTCATCACAATACCACCTTTGATTGTGATATTACCTCGGGAAATTTCACCGCTGGCATTACACGTGGAAAGTTCGAAAGCAATCCAGATATTGCCGGCGTTGGCGTAAGCTTCTCCATGGTAAAACTTTTGGGGGGAAATGATACTGATTCATCTCAAGGTTCTCGCTGCCTTTTTCATAATTTCGTCTCTCGCTTTGGTTGCAAGTATTTTCTATCTATACAAACAAGCAGAGGCCATTAAAGATGGACAACTTCCTAGAGTGAGATGCCTCATGCAAAATCTCCCAGTAGATGGCAGGTATGTGGCGTATCATAACAACTTTGAAGGTCAACTGCTTATCAGTCTAGTAATGAAATATCAAGACCAGCAGAGAAAATAAGTTCGTTTTCCAGGATGGAGAACATTATCCTCTCATGCAGCGATCAACAAATCTTCACTTCAGGAGCCTATGCTATTACTCTCCGCTGGGCTCAATGCTGCAGTATTTCCGCTTATCACTATAATATCGTTGGCAATATGATGCTAATAGGATGTGCCACCCATCTCCTTTCCATGATAGTCGTTTCTGAATATTGGAAAATCAAATCAGTAGCCATTATTCGTATTATCCTTGTCGGTATTCTTTACGCTCTTACCGGAATCATTCTTACAAACCAAAATGTCGGCTCGGGTCCTAATACTTGGCCATCGGGGGTTCCAAACCAAAATGAGAGCAGTAGCACTATGATTCTACCCGCAGCTTGCTTCCTATCGAAAGATTCTTTGTTCATGGACTCACTGAACCGTACATTTGCTACTACGAAATCATTTGAAATTGCTGTTGTGGACTCTACACCAGGCAACCATATCGTCGGATGGAACCTCTGGATCTTGATGCTCCTATTCTACATCCTTTCTTTCTTGGTAGACTTTATCCGCACTTGCTGTAATCGATACAGATCTGCAGTCACACGATATCGAGTAAGATGGTTTGGGCCCCGTGCTAGCAAGTTCATTTGCTGGATATTCTGGGGCTATCAAGTATTGGGTACGATATTATGCGGCTCAGCATTAGTGAACAGCTTCAAGTATATCCTCAAATTAAGAGGTTGGATGGATGCATCGGGATGGATTGAGCCTGATATTGGTGGAAAGAATCCAGAAAATGATCCGACATCCTTTGGACAGATGGTCCCTCTTTTGATGATTCTCATGACATTTTTTACTTTCTTGCAAGATAGGAGCGGTACGTACGGTTCTTCCTCCATTCCTCCATCTACTAACATTACCGCGCAGAAAAACTCGCCCAGGGAAGGAAGGGCCAAAGAGATAGCGATATATATCCCCAATCTTTTGAACTAGTCCCTAGTCACGCAGACACCGAGTCTCAGGCTTCTATTCCACACGCATCACCATTCGGATTTCCGAAGGAAAAGAAGAATGATGTTATGGTTAGTGTTGTATCTGTACCGAGTCCACCAGTTTTGGGTAACGACAATGTGGAAAATCAACGAGCGACTATATACCGTACAACTTCCACTCATAGTGTTACACATCCAGATATTACTACCGGTACTAGATCTTTGCATTCTAGATCTTCTTCCTTGTTTTTGGAAAGGAGTGATTAAGTATCTCGCAGGTTTGACTTTGTTTCAATAGAATTTGCAGCCGCTCTCCTGGCAGTCCGTTTTTTGTGTCTTTCTGGACATTGAGTCCTGTTTCAATAGTTTTATCATGGAAATCTGTGCAGTTTTTCGTTATTGGGATGGGATATAAATCCTAAAACAAATTTTGTCGTTTTTGGCTTGGAATGAATACTGTATTTTTATTTTATTTTATAAAAGGCACCTTGTTCATTTCATGAGACTTTGAGCGATATTTTATTAACATGTTGTATTGTTGTTGCTTCGATTCCATAGAACTTAGCTCGATGACTAAGCTAGTGTACATAGAACTATTTTATAACAACATATTTCTATGAACTGCATACTCCAGAGTTACCACCAAAAAGTATCCACAGTTTATTGTGTGGCATAAAATCGAAAAGGTGACGCCAGTTTTCGGCATATCTTGGTCTATAAATACCCTAGATTCCAGATGTTCAATCGTTAACCTACAGAAATCTTCAACCCACGAAAATCCAAGCTGACATGTACATCAGTTTTGCTTACTCAAACACGGGGGATAATAAATGGAAGTCTTGATCGATTACTTGTCCATTATATTTGAAGAGCCTCAAAGCCGCAAGTTGGATTTGGGGTGGGGGCGATGGCAGTGGGGTTGGTACGCACCCCGTAACTCCTCGAGGAGAATAATCATTAAATTGATGTGATGTTGCAGTCAACACATCATTTCGATCGCTTCGATAGTGTGAATTAGTCTCATGATGGCTGATATTAAGGATGGCCGTATTACGCCCGTACGTATTAACAAAAATACCTAACTAAAGAACAACGATTGTTTATATGCTTAAGGTGATGCCGCTAGACCGTATATGGTCCTCTGGACCATACTATGGCTATACGGCTGCTGGCTACATTCAACATTCAACATAATTGCTTCATTTCCTTTCTCTTTATTCAATTTCCGAGTCATTATGTTTTTGAAAATTTAATACGTAGCACTCACTATACGGCCCCCTATACCGAATGCTGAAAATACTAGCACAAACATGGGATTGTAGCCAATTGTAATTTTAGCATATACAAATCAAGGTACAAGTGAAAAATTCCATTGAATTGAGGCGGTGAAAATTGCTTCTGCTACTGTCAAAATCCAGGATACAACCGCACAACTTGATATGGCTTGCTGAAAAGGTGCAACTTCCTACGGTCTACTCAGACTCCTACAGTCTGCTGCCCGTTCAACAGTATCAAAGATTACCAGAATATAAACCAGGCTCGACACAAGCTCTCCTGTACTTTACTTTTCACCAACAGAAAAAAAAAACAATTTTGAGATACTCATAATCATATCAAGTTTTATACAAAGATTCAAGGTGTTGATCGATTAGCATAATGACTACACCTTTCAACCCAAATAAGGAAATGTCAGATAACAGTGGTAAGATACCAAGATCTATCTCAATAATTCCCAATGTTTGCATTCCATTAACTGAATCTATAGTAGGAACTCAAAACGAACCGCGGAAGGAGAGTTTCTTTGATTATTTTACATACTCAGGGGCTTCGCTTCCAGGGAACGATCCGAAAACCACCATGTCCCAATCTGTAAAATCCGATCTCGACAATATTCCACCCGAAGTTCGACGAATGATATACAAGATCTTATTGGTAAATCCAATCCTTGGAACCGCTGAAGCTGTTGGGTATGACGTGAGATATGGATTAGATGCTATCTATGGACTTTCACCCGAGATATTACGCACGAGTCGCAAAATATATGAGGAAGCTTTGGAGGTCTTATATGACCAGACATTTATCATAAATTGCGCCGATAACGTCTATGCATGGGCGATAAACAAAGTCCCCTGCCCTTGTCCTCTACTAAGAAACACAAACAGGAACATGCACGAACGAGAATCATACAGTAGAGCTGAAATTCCAATTCAGTCTAAGGCTATGAATATGGCACGCTCCTGGAAGGTTCTTGTAGATTCATCCAACGCGGAAATCAACTTCCATCAGAAATTCCATGAATTTTGTAGAGCAGTCTGCAACTCTCGTGCCAAAAAGATTGAAATCGTCATGTTGAAGACAGCAAGAGGAACAAGCCCTCAAGACTCGCAGCACAAATACATGGAGCCATGGAAAACCCTAGCACCCTTGACTATGCTTAGAAATGTCGACAAAGTCATCATCAGAAATGAACATCCACAGGAGCTTTCCGAAGGTGATCATATCGTCGTCAGTGATGACCCTGAAACGGCCGTATACGAGTCACATGGGCCAGGGAGACGATTGAATAGAATGTTATGCACTTTAGCACAAAGTAACAAACCCGTAGAAAGGTAAGATCTCCCGCTTCTTTCTTGAGGTAGAAAAAATGAGCTAATTTAAGCACTAGATTGTTTGAAATGAGGTCCTTACTTGTCAAACTTGCGCAAAGCTTCGAGATGTATCTCCCATTCAAGCTCGATATGAAATTTAGCAACCCATTAGGAAACACTATGAGGCATAATGGTGTGGAAGATGAGTATGAGCTTAAGAAGTTAGGCTACGAAAGATATCTGGAGTATCAAGTTCCAAACCCATATCGCCGCAGTCGCATCCACAACGCCAATAACTACCTAGAGCAGTGTCTATCCAATGCAAGAGACGCCGACTTGACATTCCAAAGTCGGGACTTCAAACTTCAAAGAGAGCGTATTGTCATAGATTTACGACAGCAATACAATAATTTGATTATCGCTTCTAAGGGTGTTAAAGATTTCAAAGCTAGAATGCCTCCCCAAGCAGTAAGACGACAGGATCAGGACTCGGTCTTCGCCCTCTGGCTGGTCCTGCTAGAAAAATATGCTGCAGCATTTGATCGAGAGAAAGACCTGGAAACGTTGGCTGAATTTCGGAGACAAAAGCGCAGGTTTGATAAGCTACGCGCAACTTGGCCCAGAGAAATCATGTTAGCTAAACTGGACAGAATGGTAGAGGAGTCCGATTTTAGCCAGTTCAAAAAGATTGCCCAGGAACTGGAAGATGATATGGACAAACAGCTTTCAGAGATCAAAGAGGCATGGGAGAGCCTTTTCAATGCAGATGTATACCCTGGGGAGAGGCTTTGTATAGATCCTTTTGTTATAAAATAGTTCTACATACCCTAGCTTAGTCATCGAGCTAAGATTCCATAGAACTTAGCTCTTTAGTCACAACAATACAATGATGTATCTTATACATGTTCAATAAAAACTAAATATCGATATAAAGATATTCAAATCATCATTAAACTATGTATTTATGATTTAAAGCTCAAGAGAACAATTGAGCTACCAAAATGCCCATAGGAAATGTTAACAGAGGATGATAAACCCAGGACTGCGAATGAGAAATGTGGCCTAGAGGGATATCAACCGAGGACAATAGATGATGGCACGCAAGCGGGTTCTTCTGAAACCCCAAATCTTTCTTTTAAATTCAAGTATATGCCCCAGCTCATAGGGATCAAATTCTTTAGGAATGACTTGATTCATTAAGGTACAGTGAGTAGGTATTGCAGGTTGTCATAAGGTGTTTCTTCAATTGAAGCTAGTAGGGGTTACTATGTGACCATGAATACCCCGTAACCAGAAATCCCCTCCATCAAGATCAAAATTTCAGACATCAGCTTAATTGGTATGAAAAATCATTTGATTTGATTTGATCTTCTTCAGATCTTTTGAAAATTTAATGTTTTGAAATATTATAAACACAGTGTATGTATTTATGTGCCCTTATGACTAACCAGGGCAAGAATATGTGTACAGTCAAACAAGTAAAGTTTTTATACAAATAGAATCGAAACATCCACTTTTAAATCCCCCAGCCAATCACCACTGATACCCAACTTCGCTCATTCCCCTAAACATAAGCAATGGTAACCGAGTTATCAGTAACAGTAGTCTTAGTCAAGATAGCGTTCAAGCTAGTCTCAATATCCAAGATTTCCGCACCGGATGGAGTGACCACCTTGGAAGAGGTAGTAGCAACGGCATCGGAGAATGTGACGCTTCCAAAGTTCGAGAGACCCATAGTGCTGGAATCGATGCTCAAGTCCTCCATGATCCATTCAGCACTGACACCGCAGAGGGTGTTGGTAGAGGAGATGGTATCGGTGAAGGATTTTCCGGTAGATTTGTTCTCCATGACGATGGTTCCTGTGTTGAAACCACTAGTGGTGAGGTTTACGGAGATGACCTGGTGGAATGTTAATTTAAGTTTCAGATTTGAGGAAACATGTTGATATCGTAGAGAAAACTTACGTCTTCAGCCGAGAGAGTGCCCAAATCAATGACTTGAGTATCGGCAGGGTACCACTCATACCAAGCATAGTATGAGATTGTACCAGTGGATGCCTCAATTGTAGAATCGACACCTGCTTGCCAGAGGTTGTTGCAACCGTAACCATCAATACCGATCCAGGTAGAAGCCGTGAAGTCGGAAGCGGAGGTCTCTCCTGTAGTACCGACCGCTGGTTTGGGGATGGGAAAGGAAGAAGAAACGCCGGTGTAAGCTGCACCGGTAAGAACTGCACCAGCCCAACTATCGTTGTAATACTCATCAGAACGAGCAGCTTTGTTGTTGCGTAGAGCAAGTCTTTCCTTAGCGTTGAGTTTGGTAGCTGGTGCAGCAACGGCAGAGCCGGTAAGAAGGGCAGCGACAGCGATTGAGTACTTCATGTTGATAGTTGGTAATGATATTTCTTAAAGATGAAGAAAGGTGAAGAGTGTGAAGAGAAGTTTTAAGATGCTTTATTTTTGAAACGAATGACTGATTGAAAGAGAATGAAGGTAACTTGCAAACCTGTGCAGGTGGATGATGAACTATAAAATAACTTGGAAGCTCTTAAGTTTTTATAAGAATACACTCCTATCCTGGTGAAATTATCTTCCATCATCATTTATTCCCGTGTATATTCACCACCACCAATATTAACATTTACGTACCCGCATTGCGGAGTACCTACTCTAAATTCCATATTGCAATGAAAATCATGGGAGATCTCAGGATTGTTTGACATTCCTAATTTCGTATAATTGCTTCAACGTTCTCCTAGTTGCCGATGATTTTTTACCACGGCTTTGAGACTTGAGTGGAATTAGTGGACCCATCCGATCAAATCGTCAGAATGAGTAATTTTCCTGCGTTTCATCTCATCGTGTATACTTTACACACACAAAATGGAAAATAAACTTTAAACTCTCAAATAGACCGGCTACTGAGCCATGCTCACCAACCTGCTAAAACGACTAGCTATTTAGAAGTGTTGGTGTAGTTCGCATGAGGTGATGAGTAGAAAATCGGAGACATCCTTAGTTCATGAAAGGTGTAATCAGATCGATTCTGTACATCAACGTAAGTAGCTGTACCTACCTATGCAAGTAGAATATGCAAGTAAAGTATACAAGTAGATTGCAATTGAAAGCAGGAAGAGGGTTGAAACGAATGCTTACCTAATACAGTGGTAAGTCAGGGGTCAAGATCCCTTAATTACCTAGGTACGTTTTAATTGGTCTGAGACTTCAGCCTTGCGATGAACTCAACCTCACGAGGCTACATACCATCAAATGTACTCGAGTTCGAATACTCGAGTTCCTACTACACAGCATACCCAACATCAATACCTACCAGGTACCTACCTATTCAAAGACTTCATATGCAAAGTGATACTGCATAGCGATTGCATATTACTTCGACGACCCCTACAGATTAACGCACGGTGTATCGAAAGTTAATATACTGAAATAAGGTTAATTTCATTCACGAGCTTATACGACATAACGACGAAATAACGTGGGGGTTCAAATCTACGAAGAGATGGTAAAATTTCGCAAAGTTTGACCTCATCTAAATCTTCTGGAGCGCACCCACATTGCCCAAAGCAAAGCGAGAGCGAGATGACATCCTCTTCAACATCCCCCTCACCACCCACGCTCCCCGACCCAGACGATTACCTCTTTCAATCACATTATCAATCCGGACCCCCACAAGTAAACCCCTCGCAAAGCTCGCGACCGCATTCTCGCCCAAGCTCCTCATCATCAGATGATTCTCCCTCTCCACCCCCTTTACAACACAATTTCTTCGCACCTCCCTTCTACAATCGACCTCCGACCCCTTTACCGCCCTCTCCCTCTCTAACATCCTTATTGCGCCCTTCTCGCCCTACCACTCCCGATTCCAGCGCCGATGAGCTCGAACCCCCCGTTCCCCGCGCCTCCCCAAAGGTGCCAACCTACGAATACTATGGATTCGTCCTGTACCTCTTTTCCTCCTTAACATTCCTTCTCTACCTCCTCTGGTCTTATCTCCCTTCCCCTTTCCTTCACGCCTTAGGGATCTACTATTACCCGAATCGATGGTGGTCTCTCGCGCTGCCGAGTTGGATCGTGATGCTACTGGTCTATATCTATGTAGCGCTCGCGAGTTATAATACCGGATACCTCACTCTTGGGATGACTAGTGTGGAGACGATAATTGATGGGGCGGCGAATGTATGCTTAGTTGATGGGAGGGGGATGGCGGGGGCGAGCAATGCGAGTCCGAGTCTTAAAAGCCCGAGTCTCAAAAGCCCTACTCATAAGAGTCATGAGGAGAGTATTAGGGAGAGGGAGAGGGAGAGGAGGAGGGGAAAAGAGAAGGAAAGGGAAAAGGGAGAGAGAGAAAGAGAAAAGGGAGGATATACAGGAGGTGAGAGAGAAACGGATGTGAGGGCATGGAAGAAAGTTTGGAGTCGGGGAACGGATGCCGTTATGGATGTACCTTTGGGAGGGGTATGTGAGATTTTATATGGAGAGGGGAGGGAGGATCGTGGGATGGATGATGATGATTATTGAGTTTGGGAAGAAGAAGAAGAAGAAGATGGGAAGGACTTTATACCCCTATATGATAGATTTTGGGTGCGTAAACATAATGATACATAACGAACAGGATTCGCCGAGATGCGAACCAAGAGGCATACATTTCCGGCATCTCTGCTTGAGATATAGACTCGCTGGCATCATTTTTTACCTTTGGATTGTTTCATAAGAAGCACTCATACATTGCAAACGATACGGAGCATCATAAGATACTCAATAAAATAGGTATCTTCATTCCAATGTTTGTACAATATCGACCCCCCCAAATCCCTTCCACCAACCAGTGTAGGTCATCTAATCCACTCCTATCCCCTGAAACCGTTCCATCCATTCACCCACCCATCCGAATAATCATCCACCATTCCTCTCCCCTCCTTCACATCCCTTCCTATTCCATCCTTTCCCTTTCCTTCCATCATCGAATCATTTCCCATCAAGAAAGCTAAAGACCAGGAACAAGATTATCGGCAGAAAATCAGCCTGGGTTCTGTTTCAGTTTTCTTGCCAAAAAAAAAAAAAAAGGTTATCTAAACTACAAGAACATCTCTCGCCTTCTTCATTTCATCTTAACGCATGCCATTACCCACTCGACATTTGTATATTTCCTCCAAATTTATCATACCTACTTTTCACCACCCCGAAAAGTACAATTTGACTATTAAGTCTGCCAGCTACAGAAGAAAATCCCTAATTGTGTGACAAGAAGGTATGATGACTGGGGAAAAATGCAACAAAAATGCCAAATTATTGAAGTTTAATGTCATTCACATTCAACCACATCACTCCATCCATCAATGCATTCATTCCATATCCACGTACAAGACGTATATGCGTTTCGTCTCAAATAGACAAATTGGAGAAAAACATCGAATATGGGTATATCAAATATTAGCGCGCAAAGACTTTCACAACACCGTCACCGCCACCACTAACAATCCATCGTCCATCTTGACTCCATACAACTGAGCATACACCTTCTCCACGCATCAGTCGATGACTTGTCATTTCTTGTGTACAGCTGCGTGTGTCTAAAGACCAGAATCGTAGACTGGCGTCATGGCCGGCGGAGACAAGCTCATGGCCATCAGGGGATAGCGAGAGAGCAGAAATGGCTGCTGGATGAGCTAGCATGTTGTATGTGCATTGACCTGTATTAATTAGATATGGACTCTCAGCCATCATGAAAGAGAAACTTACCGCTATTAGCATCATAGAATCTAATGAAGCGATCCTCATGTCCACTAATTATGACACCTTCGACACCCCCACTTGTACCTGTGGCTCCACTAACAACGTTCTCATCTTCAGACATTCCGCGATTAGAATCAGAGCTCAAGGAACTATCAAGACCAGTAGTAGTCGCAACGATGGCGTTAACTCCAGTCGATTGTGTACCATTGTATGTTTCCAAACTTGCCATAGAGGCAACCTCTTCACCAGTTCGTGTATCGTATACAAGAACAGCAGCATCAGAATAAGACACGACGAATGATTCGCCCGAAGTGGCTAATGGTGTTATACAGGTAGGGGATGCGGTGCTATTAGGCCTTGTAATCGAATGTATTAGTGTGTAATGGAAAGGTGAGGTAGAGGCGACGCTTGGTTGAGGAGATGATGGGAATGCTGAACCGGAGGACATCGAGTTACCTCGAACTCGACCCCCTCTTCGGTTATTTCCACCTGAGGGTGGTACAAGCTGTGGAGGTGCGCTAACAGACCACACCTTGACAGTGCCATCTGCAGCACCACTTGCTAAGATAATTCGATCCGACCCGCCAAAAGCATTATTCTGACCAAAGATCGTTCCGGTCGTACCAGGAAGTACACATACCGTCCATACTGCATCAGTATGACCGTCGAGAGTTGCCTTGGGATCCACACGCCCTCTCTCCCATACTCTTACAGTAGCGTCTTGGCCGCCTGAGAAGATCCACCCATCACCTTGCGCACGTCCGCCACTAGAAAAGTTTTGTGAGGGAGACCAGGCAGTTAAGCACATGACAGCTCCAGCATGACCACGATGAGTAAAATAGCTTTGAATATCCAAATCATTGGGGCTGACATGAAATGATCCTTGATCTTCATAACGGGCGGGAATGATCCATCTTTTGATGGTTCCATCGTCGCCTGCTGTGCATAGTTCTGGTTCTCCGGGACTTCCACCTCCAGTAAATATTACCGAGCGGACTGCATCTAGGTGACCTCTAAGACCGAATCGAACTTTGAAACTGCCACTATCCAGCCTTTGAGCTGGGTTCAATGAGAGTTCATGTTCGCCGCTTTTACGACGTGATATGGATGTTTTCCTCCGATGTGAGCCTGGACCACGTACGGGTGATTTTGGTGGATCTTGAGCGGATGGGAATACATCTGTATCAGGCCTCTGGGAGCCAATCTTATTTTCTTGTTCGATTAAGTTAGTTGGTTCATTAAAGTCCCATCCGTCGGTACCAGAAGCTGACTTCTCTACTGTCTCTCCCGTTTCAATGGGCCGTCCATAAGAATCGTAAGAATGATTAACCTTTGTTACGGGCTCTTCCGAAGGCTGAGCCTTCTCGGGAGATCGAAAGGTTGAGGACCATTCTGGCTGAGTAGGTTGAGGTAAAGGTTGTTGATCTGCTAGAAACTTTGGAGGCGAATTATCTGGATTTTGAACAGAGATTTTATTAGGAGTTGGAACTGGCGGTGGATTATGATTAGGTGTGGGAGAAGGAGCTGGAGGAGGTCGAGATAGTTCTGGTACTCTCATGGCCTTAGACCTAGAATATTGCTGGTGCATTTCTTCGAGATTTTGCTGTTGAGCTTGAGTGACTCCGAAGGGTAGAATCTCTTCCGGTGGCGGGGGAGCTTCTCGAGGTGGCATAGGATTTGGCGGCGCGATCAAAAGATAAGTGAGCTCTCCTTGAGATTTATCCATGAAATCCTTCATACCAGATTTCTCCGATTGAGCTGCCTTTTTTGCATCATTATCCCCTTCAACCTCAAGAAACGAGTTATGTGATTCTCTCCCAGCTTCAAAACACATTAGTCTCAAGTAATTATAGAGCTTCCAATTAACTTACGACGCGAGTCCTTATCTTTGGTATCTTTCTTTCCCGACACCGGCGCAGTGCCACCAGATTTGATTGCTTTCAATTGTGCCTCTCGATCCTTGGCCACCTTCTCCAACATTGTAAGGAATTTCTTCAAACTGTCATTCGATCCTTCAAGCTTTCTAGTATGCCCCTCAAGTTTTGCTATCCTACTTTTCATTTCCTGTCTTTCGATCTCCCAAGCATTTCGATCCCTCTCGTGTCGATGCCATTCAGTTTGTAAGAATCGCATAACACCTAAATACTCATTAGTTTAGCCAAAACAACACAAGAACTCAGCGCATACCTTGCAGTGTATATTCTGTGCCTTGCGGTTGATTTGCTTGATTTCCTCCATCACCTACATTACCACCTCCATTATTTTGACCTCCTCCACTACCACTCCCCATGCCAGATAGAGACTGCCAGGCCATCTCGTTCCCCAGGCCCAGGCCAGTCCCTGTTTTATAACCTAAAGCCCGCCTTGTGCGCAAAGATCGCACCTAAATTCAAGGACACGATGGGCATTTGTTCATCGTCGTAGGCGCAAGATATTGTTGAGTGGTCGCCAAAGACAACGAGGCCTTAATTTTTTCCAGTAAACTATCAATGCTCAATTGAACGTACTCGCACAAACTGGACTGGTGAAGATAAGATGAATGAGGTACAATAGAATTCAGCAGCACGGCATCAAATTATTATAAATCTTTAAAATTCTTATGATACTTCTGTACAAGATTGTCGCGTGAGTGAAACGTGGGACATTGAAATCTTGAAGAGAGGAACTGAACGAAGGCGTTTCTTCCCAAATAGACCTACCAACCAACTATTCTAAACAGAACCCCAGCTATCAGGCCGCTTTTAAGGCCAATATAAAATGACTGCTTGGGGTATTGTCATTTTAAGGTATGGATCATGCCGCCTTTATATTAGGGAACATGGTCATAGCTCCTCGTAATGAGTTTAACGTTTGGCTAGAGTGAAAGACCTCGAGACTCGAGTGTTTTTGGCGAAAGCTTGAACATCGACCATTAATGTTTATTCTTATAATACTAAAGATACAATAATCAACAGTATAATCATATAAGTAGAACTCAAACAATACTTATCATATGGGTCTTAAGAAAATCGAATTGAAATTGATAATTCCACTTCGAGCGCAGCGAGCTTGGGGGTTTGGGGGCTTGCCCCCATGTGTGGAGTATAGATATCTATGTATCCCTCCATGATATATCTGTTCATAAGTACCAGGATCCCGTATTTGGTTACCTAGGTATTATAATCATAGATATATCTTACCAACTCCAATTCCCTTTATATACTACCCCAAAACCGACACCCAAACCCATACACACACTTACACGGATACTCATACACCTTTCCCTCATTTCCTTAAAATTCCAACTCCTCGACCTCCATCCCACACTCTATACAACTCTTTACACTCATTCCATCCTCATTCTCCACCGTCTGACCCCATTCATGTTCATGTTTCCCATTACTAATCACATCCCCAAACTTTCCACCTCTCCCTTCACCCGTTAGGCCCCTTCTATAAGCATCCGCTCTCGTTTTTTTCTTTAATTCTTTCAATTTACTCTGAAACTTATCTTCCTTTCTCTTCTTCCTTTCCGTTTCTCTCTTTTCAAACTCCGCATCTAAAGCTTCTGCGCTTCCCCACTTCGTCTTGAATGCATATTCCTCAACCTGATAACGCAAGAATAACATCATATCGTGCCAATGCGATTTGTGTGGATTGGGCTTATTGAGATGTGGTAGGAGTTCTGGGTCCTTTAATTCAGCTACACGATATGTTAGCCCAGCTCCATCATCATGCAAGAACCCCGAGGACTCACGATCCGTAATAAGATAATCCTCCTTCGCCTCCGTCTTGGTCAACAAACTATATTTCTCCGGAAATTTCTCCTTACACCCATTACAAACCCTACACTTAAAAACCTCATCCCATACAAAATCAATCTCCAAACTACCACATTCTCTACACTTCTTATCACCCTTTCCTAGCACACTCAACCCCGGCTCAAAAGGTCCTTCTTTCCTATTCCTCAACCCCTTTAATAACCGATGTCTCTCCCACTCCTTCATTGTCATATGTGCAGGTTTCTCTCCATCTTTTGAAGCATGCAATGCCTTATTCCACGGATCATCCTCCGCATTTAGAAATCCACCTTTCGTATCCGTCATCTTGCTAAAATCATGATCAACATATTTCCGAAACTTCCGCGCAGCTTGCGGTGCTGTATCATCGGTTCGTGCATCTTTGGTAGATTGTCGCGCATCGCGGGAAGTTGCCGGGATGGAAGAGGTTGAGATGGAGGAGTGGGTGCGTTTTTGGCCCGCGAGGGTTATATCGGGGGTGGCGACGAAACCGGAGGGGGTACGATTGGTGGTATTTGAGGAAGATGCAAGCTCACGGGCAATAGATTGTTCACGAAGAGCTTTGGCCTTCAGACGACTTTCCTCCTAGATAAAGATGTTAATAAATGAGGGGTCAAATTATCTGAATGGTTGCCTGCCACTGACTATTTTTCTTTTGACTTCCGGTGTTGGCGGTGATATGACTTTAGATCTAGTGTTTATAGTCCGCGGGGGGGTATTTGGTCTTTCCATGATATCAGATTATGTGGAATGCAGTACAAATGAAATTGTAGAAGTTTTTGAGGAGTTTTTGTGAAGTTATAGCAAGGCTGAGTTTTGAAGGTGGCGATAAGTTTAAAGTGTGCCTCGGTGTTTCGGGCGCGCTAAGGCTGGATCATTCATTCAAATCCAACGCGTGAAAGTAAAACTCAAGATTGCTGTAAAAATCATACGGGTAGTACTCAACGCCCAATTGATGAAATGGAATTGCTAGAAAGTAGTGGTAGCATTAAGGAGTCTTCTCCAACTACTCGTCTCTATGATACTAACAAGACATAAAAGTGTCTTCCCTTGCCCCATCCCCCAATTTTACCACCTCATGTCCCTGGAATCGAAGTCTAATCCCCGGTCGCATGGTCCCCCCCCCCAATCTTTGAAAACATTATATCGTGTATGGCTAATGCTTGTGCATCTATTCGTCCTTAACACCTCCACGGCCTGCCTTCTCAGCCGCCTCAATGGTCTTCTTATCTTGGGTTGGGGAAGCTCCGCCTTGAAGACTACTCATCAAACCAGCTGGTGCCTTGAATGGTCTCTTCATATCTCCAGAGGCTGGCTGTCCGAAAAGATGGATCTTGACCTCATTCCCTTCGAATGCGCCCTTGAGTGGGATGATAGATTGGATCATGAGAGGGTTGGTGTATTTGAAGTACAAGTGCATAACGGCCATCATTCCAACACCCATCAATTGTGCCTTGTAAAGAGCCTTCATCTGGTCGCTATCATACTTGTGGACGGTGGTAGTAACGAGCTTTGGCTCCTCGGCGGAACCCATTTGAGGTTGCTCAACGTATTTGAGGGTAGTCATATCTGTGGAAATACCTGTGAGTATATGCTATAGCAGCGCGCAATAATTGAGGTCACATACCCTTCTTCTTATTGATCAAATATTGAGTATAAGTGTAAACGCTGGCGATGATGACGTTTGATACAATGTAAATCCCACGAACAATGTTCAAAACTTTGGGATCATCAAGAGGAACATGCTTGGAGACTTGCATCATCCCAAGGATGATGATCAAGTTGGTTCTATTCAAACTCGTCAGTAACAATTACAGAGAATGAGAGGGAATTCCGGTAATATCATCCAACATACATTTGAGGACTGAGAGCCATTTTGTCTGTTTCCGAGCGAGAAGAGGAAGTTTGATTAGAAGATGTTAATTGAATGCGACCAGATAGATGATGATTTCGAGAGAAGAAATATTGGGTAAGTAGGTAGATTTGTTGAAGTTTAAGTTGAATTCCAACTGTTGCTCTCTTCTAATAAATTAATAAACGGAACAGATCCCGAGGAAATAATTTTATGAAGTGTGAAAGAAGATGATCGTTACGATTAGAAGCGGCGGCCCTAGTATGCACCGTGCCTAATGTGGCTGAGGACAGATTGTCTTTGTTTTATGTTTTCCCCCGCCATCCCGGATTTCCACCATCATCAATCCACGCCCGGTGATCTTCTCCTACTGTTGGTAGCTTGGTGAGTAATGTTCAAAATGTCACGAATTACCTGTATTCAATATTGTATGTCAATATTGTGTGTCATGTTTGGCGATCTTTAACTACTTATCAAAATGGCTACTTGTTCTAATATTAGATGATCTTTCCACGAGAGTGATAGCGAATAATGTAAGGAGTCAATTGAAACAATCCTTCGTGGATGGCTCTCGGTAAGGTTACCGGTAATGCTCAAAGGGAATGAAACAACAATTCAGATACTCGAGTACCTAGTTATGACACAAAGCTTTCTACTTTTATGACTCAAGTGAGTCTTAGATCCATCCTGTCCAATGGCCTTGAGCAAGAACGCTTCGATACCCAATCTCCTTTTCATTATCACTTGTGTCCACCTCTGCTTTGGCTCGGAAAAGATCTTCTGAGAAGGGCCAGGAAGCTAATACTCGGAAGGTCTGGTGTTTGACGAAGAGATAGTGGTGATTGTAGTCGGATTGGTTACCCTGAGTGCAGTTGAAAACCACGAAAAGTAGGATGAGGAAGCATTCTTAGGCGAGCTGAGGAATGTGGAATGTGCCA
The DNA here is from genome assembly GCA_025890175.1 of Ciborinia camelliae. Lineage (NCBI taxonomy): Eukaryota > Fungi > Ascomycota > Leotiomycetes > Helotiales > Sclerotiniaceae > Ciborinia > Ciborinia camelliae. Next base: position 506,520 of record JANPYM010000004.1, read on the forward strand.
AATCGTGCGCGGCTGCAAGAGGAATTAAACATACATCGGTGTCATGAAAAAAATGCAGCGAAAAGCTGTGGATTTGGAGGTTTATCGATAATAATTCATCCTGCTTTTGGGATATCACTCCCTATGCTAATCAGAAACAATAAAAGAGAAGATATCTGATTCTATGACGTACCTTATTATCACTGAATGGATTTCTAGCGATTTCAATTTCTGACAGAGGCCTTTTTTGCCGCTATACTGTTGCTTGTAGCCCTAACCAGGACTAAGCACACCTCACAGCTCACGTTAGGCTCTTCTTCGATTGACGTTGTGGGGTGTCTGTTTGGGCATTCTTTTGCGAAGGGGTTAATGATGTGGTATATGGCTTTCCAGCAGAGCTTGATGGGTTCTTCTCTGACGTTTTTGCAATCTTTGCATTCATATCCTTTTCTCGAACACATAGTTTTTTGTTGTTGCTATGGATGATGTTGTATGTATGGTTGGATTATCTGGTTGTTGAGTTATTGAAGTGGAACTAGATGGGAGATGTACTACAACTCAAGGGGTATTCACAGACATGCGTAGTTGCATGAGTAAATGACTCCCGCTACTCCAAAACCTAGTCATCATATTTGAAAATCGATGACAGAACGTACTCCTATCATGCACGAACGAATAATTCACGTGCAATGTCGACGGCTTTTCCATTTTTACTTGTCATTATGTGAAGAGGATATCCCATAATGGAAACTAGAATGCGTTTTAGAAAGGTGCTGAAATTCTTCATTGCTATCTACAACCCCCCACCCAGCCTATAGGAAACAGATTCTACCAAGGAAAGAAATGTGACTCCAGGGAAAGAAATTAAACCTCCACTATGCATCGCCTCTCAGTCCAGCCGAGAAACCGAATTTCATGACAAAAAAAGGAAGGAGAAGGGGTAAAAAGAGAAATTACAAATAAGAAGGCACCGAAGGAAGCTCAGGGCTTTAATTTGTAACTGTAAAGATCCAATCTGCAATCTCTTTCCCATAGCCGTTAATCTCCGTCCCTGCCGTGACTCAAAAATGGTTCTTGCTTTGGTCGACGGCGTCAAATCTCGGCACTTCTCTTGGATCCTCCTGTGATTCATGCGTCCTTGCAGAATAACTAGACGTTCGGCAAACTGGGATGGAGTGATCTGGCTAGTCTAACCGAGAGAGAGCACTGAGGGTTGAAACATTGTATCAAGATGTGCGTCCGTAAGCGATGGGAGAAGAAATCGTTGCCGGCAAGCATTGTTGAAAAGCATCGAGGATAAGACGAGCAAAAACACTCAGGCCAGCTGAGGTTTTTATGATTAAAGAGTATCGTTGGAGTGAAATGATGCGGTGAAAAGGTTACGAGGTTGAGGTTTTGCAGACGATGATTGGTTGGAGTTTGGAAGATTGCCTCCTGTATTGATCAGAAACAGGAACCGTAAATTTTTGATTCTATAACATACCACATCGTCAGTGGGAGATTCCCCGGTCACTCATAAAATAAAACCGCCTGTACGCCCAAGTGAGAAGGCAGCCTCCATTCTCATTTCTCTATCAAGGCAAGCCCCACACCAACCCTTTCGATAGACTTCTTTTTTCCACGTCGTCTCGGGGTTTTTGTTCTTGCAATCTTCGAAAAGGCGGGGCGCAAGTCTGTGGAGTGTGACAGCGAGACAGGATTTTACTCCCATAATTCTACCATCACTGCAACGGCGGCATTCATATCCGATTCTAGTACACATGATTTTGGGTTGTGTTGTTAGCTTTGCTATGGGTGATGTTGTAGGTGATGTTTTGTATGTTTTCGTTGAGCCTTTGAATGAATTTTTGGGGGGAAGTAAAAGAAAGCAAAGCAGGTTAGGAGGTGCCGCAACCAAAATAACACGGGGCTCAGAGAGAATGACTCAAATATTTCGCAACTGTGCATGTATTCTCACATTTTGATCCGCAAGTTATGTAAGCCTTATGATGAATCAATGATTCTGCACAGAGAACAGATGAAAGATAGATATCATTGAATTGTCTTGAGGGTATCTGACGGTTTTGTTCGGAATATTCGGACTCGGGAGATTCCAATCAATACTTATCAAGACAGGTCCAGTTTTTCTGTATGCTTGCATTGATGCGACTGGTATCAGATTTTGATTTCTATGATCATCTGGGCAGTTAGATAGTACATGATACCCATTTGATATGGTAAACTTTGTGGTTTACTCCACTAAATACCCAACATAATCATATTGCTAGATAGATCATGTAAATCATTCTATCGTTGGCTATGAACTTCTCCCCTCTGGCTAGGTACAATCTCACAGACCCGTATTGAACCTCGATATCCTTTCTCTCGGATTCCCATGCAGACATTTGCTCTCAAAGAACTATATCCCCTCTCATTTTATCGTCATAGCCCTGTATTCCGGACAATAAGATATACCAAGTTCCCTAAGATCGATTTCCGTCACTGGAGGAAGGAAATTGCATGATGAAATGAACCTTCCAGTGATACAATAGACCAGGATTTCTGTTCGCTGGTTGCAGAGTTCATATGTGGGTAAATGGGTATTTAGTGCAAATAATGGATGTACTTTTGTGTAGGTAGTAGGTAGTTTAAGTAGATGTTCTTGATAGTTTGTTGAAATAAAAAAACTGTGTTGAGATTGTAACAGGAAAAAGGCTTGATTCCTGGAGGTATAACTGGTGTTTGGAAGATAAAATAAGGTGTACAGTATTGAGGTCATTCACGTTTGTAATTTGGTAAGAAAAGAATTGCATTCACTGTGTTGGTATTGAAACACAATTGGATCCACGAAACACTTTATACTTGATTCCGCCCACCAAGTTGATTATATATATTACTAAGTTGTGCTATTCTCTCCATTGAACTTGTCTGGAGCAGCTTTTGGCTGTGTTTGCGCATCTGTCCTATATTTCTGTGTTTGCGCATCTGTCCTATATTTAGTACCCCACTTCTCCACACCCCCTGATCTTCACTGCTCGCTAATCACTTTCCTTTCTTCAACGCTCAATACAATTTAATAATCCTTCACCGTTTTAGAAACAAAAAAAGGCAGAAAAAATATAAGATTGGTGCCTAGAGATCGGACCACTGTGAGTGACAGTAAACATGCGCAGGTTTTTGATTGGTAAAGTGATACCTGAGAGGCCTTTTGTGGGTTGATAGCAAGTTCTTTCTATCCTCCATACCTTCACAACCTGAGGAATCAGCACCTTCTTCATCAAATACAGGAAATGAGCACCTCTTTTAGTGCCTATCTGAATTACTTTAGGGGCTAACATGACTCGCTTTCAGAATTCCTTTTCGATTAACCTCTAGAAGAATCTAGCAGCTTTCCTTACGATTTTGATCTCATGATTACCTCTACCTCTTTCCCGAAACCCTTGTGATAAGAATTTCGGAAAGAAATACACAAGGAGTCATGCCTGACCTTCATCATTGGACCACAGAATCATGGGTACAGACATTCATTATAATAGATTTAGTCCGACTGGATCACATATCTGTAGATTCTTGGGTATTTTGAGTGTTGATAAGAGAATCTAAAACGTGTCTAAATATATATTGCGGTCTTAGGAGTAAGCTTGATATTATATTGAGCTGGGCTATTTGACATCTAATAATACAGTTCCAAAGATCTCTTGCATATCCCAACGAGAAATAACACGCGAACTATCGGCCATTTATTCCTTCTTGACCACTTCCAACAACCTCCTCCCCTCCCATGGTCCATCCACAACACTTGGCACCCCCCAAACCTTCACCAATACCAATCTTACGCTCTCAATCAATTCCGTGAATTGTTTCTCTGTTCTCTCTAACGCTGAAAATCCAACCATCATCATCCAATCCGTACACGCACTCTCAAACGACACGTTCTGTTCCTGCATCAAATTCTCATTAATCAATAGCATACTATCTTTCCCCATCGCATCCCTAATCCGTTCAAGAATAGCAGAAGCTTGTTTATCAGGCCAGTCATGCAGTACATTGGCGAGGAAATAGGCTTTGGCATTATGAACCGGTTGCGGTTTAAAGAAATCATGGGATTGAGCTTCGATGCCTTGAGGGAGGGAATCAGGTGCTATACCAGCAACTACAACCGGAATATCTTGCACTATGAGTTTTCCTTGAATTTCTGGATGTGCTTCCTTGAAATGAATCAAATCATGTCCAATCCCCCCTCCAATATCAACAATAAGCGTATCTGCGGGTGATTTCACAACGAGCTTTTCCGCAACGGGAAAATAATCGTGCCATGCTGTGCGATCCATACTTCGTGGAATCGCCATTACGGTATTGAAAGCGTGTTGAAGACGGGGCTGAGTTTCCAGCCAATCGAAATAGTGGAGGTTAGTTCGTCTGGTGAATTGGAAGGGGCCATTGTATGCATCCTTGGGGCTATCGTAGCCGGTTTTGGCGAAGTACGTTGGAAGAGAGGCTATTACTTCGTTTTGGTTTGTGCTGGTTGAATGTTAGATTCAAATGAGACCGGAGAAATTGAAAACGATTGGGGATACAAATGAATTACTGCTTGGCCATATGGTGATGATTTGACGAGAGCCGTTGCTAGAGGTGTGGATTTGTAGGTTTCTTGGGCCGTTTCGATGAAGAAGCCCATTCTCACTAGAAGTCTCATGATTCTGACTGGATAAACAGTCAATTTCTTTTTGAAAATAATTTGTATTCACAACTTGGGACCTACCAACAAGCAACTTGTCAGCATCCTTGGGAGCAGCAAGGTCTTTGGCCCGAAATTCTTTCCCTGCCGCAGAGAAAGTCGCTGCTGTATCAAAGATTTCCATATCAACTGCAAGACTCAGTGCTACTGGATGAAGTTGCTATGTATACGTTATCAGAGGTCATTCGTGTATGAAAACACAACACTTACAGAGAATATCAACTTCATCAACTTATCGTGAGGGCCCTCCAAGCTTGATTGTAATCTTCCGCATGCACTAAGAATCTTCCCTCGATCTTCATCACTCAACTCACTAGCTTTGCCGGTGGCGACATTTATTGATTCAATAAGTTGAGAAACACTCATTACAAAGACTCTTTCACTTGAAGTAGCTTTCGTTGATGACACCTGATAACCTGGAATGTGTTAAGGTGAGTGCTATAGATAGTTTTTGATGAATTAGGATTGTAAGAATATGAGATATAGCTGTAGATAACGGACAATTCATTAATTGTCATTAGAAGCATGAACTGAGGTCTGTAGATGTAGACAGAACTACCTACCTACATACTTTGCTTATATCTACACACGTGACAACACCTTGCTTGGCTCCGATTCGGCCGAATCTCCCTCTCCGCTGTAGCGACCCGTCCTCAAAGATTCGGTTCATAATCCAGAGGTTTGTTCTTCATTGGCGAGAGTTGATGATTAAATCAATAATTGGAACCTAACACCATGGTCTCTTTCCATAGGAATACAGTGTTTGAGGAGTCATTTTGACATCAAACAGGACAGAGCTAAAATTATGGATTGATCAACAAAATCTCTTCGCCAGTGTCTAGGTTATAACTGTGGAAGTCTTAAGGCTGTGGTTCGGACAGTATTGGAAATTTACCCCCAGTTGAACCATCGAAGAGACGACTTTGGGAACAACTTGGGAAGAGCATGTCACGTTTCGTAAAATTCGCTAGACCTAATTTGATGCTAGCGCATTCACTAGCACGTGTAACCTTCATGTCAGTTAAGCCTGATTTCATATCTACCAACTGTAGGTACCGTACCCTGCTTTTCGATAATTTACGAAACGCCTCATTGAGTTGCATCGATTTACATGTTGCTTTTAATTTATGTCTGAGTTCATCTCGAGTTCTTGATAGGATTTCCTGACTGCGTCTCATTATGGGGCGGTACTTGCGCTTATACGAGAAATGAAAAGGGAAAAACCTCAAGCTTTCCTTTCTTCGAAATATCATTTCAGCTGCATTCGAAGCTGGAAGTGTAATGAACGTCATCCGCAATTTGCTAGCAACCTTCCGGGCCAAACTGAATCGTAATCACTTTCAAATTCAGTCTTGTCGATATTATGAGATTGAGTCTGACCTGAAGAGGCTAGGTATGACTGTCTAGTTGTGTCAATCAGGCTCACCTCACCCGAATATCACTCCGCCTCAATGGAACCGGTTAGCGCATCAGCGTGCAGCGCTGCAGCGGAAGGCAGTGCTTTGCTGTATCTCAAGAGAAGTGGCGAAATAGAAAACGTACCAGGAATTGAAGTATCATTTCGGGAGAGCTTGCATACAATATGGACCAGAATTATGAGCTGCAACACTTCCTAAATCCAGCCATCAATATTCTAGATCTTTGAGGAGTTGTTTTATTTTCCCCATTAAATTTCTGTTGGATTTAACTATTAAAAATCTTATTTCCATAGGTAAACGTTATGAAATATCGGATATAACCACCCTCCCTGTCTAATTTGTTAAATATCTGTATGTTTGCGGCGTCATCGAAAGCATCCCCGATTCGATGGCTCGAATACCTCTGTTTTTAAATAGAGGGGGGATAATTATTAATTATTGCACAAAATTGGCTGTAATTATTGTATTGTCTGCTGATTTCTCGTATCGGACCTCCGTTGATGGTTGGTTTTGGCCAGCAAATACAAAACACAAACATCCTAACGGTTAGTGGCAGTTAAGGCTGCCAGTTTGTCGTACAGCACATCACATTTTTTCATCCATGGAGTTCTTGGTACTACCCTGGCTCGCTGACAGAACATCTTCCCCATGAATTCTATACCAGGTCCCTGGATCTGTTGCTACTATAATTACCCTCCACATCAGACTTGCAAGTTGCGGGACAAGGCTCTCCTTCGTTGTTGTTTATTCTTCTATGCATTTATACCTGGTCTGATAATCTATTCTACCAGAGGCTCAGCTTTTATACGCTCATATATTCTCAAGAAGATTCCTATCATTAATCATTGATCGCTCAAAATCGTCGGTCAAAATGTCTTCAAATTTTTCATCAAATCCTATGGGAACTTGCCATTTGGGAGGTCAGTGGTATGTTGCATCTTTATACTGAAGCTCTTAATGATTCTAACTTAATTGAATTTTCAGGTGGACATGTGAGGAACAGTCGCCGACATTTTTAGGATGTTGCTTAAGCAATCCATGTAATGGAATTGGTTGCCCTGCGGGGAATCTTACGGCTGCAGGAATGGGAACAGGAAGTGGTCCGGATGCTCCTAGCGATGATGGATCATATTGGCCGAATGTGAGTTGCCCAAATGGAGGAGTTTGGTTCACATGCGCCAAACAGACAAACTCTTTTCAAGGTTGCTGTGACAATAGCAGTGGCTTTAATCCATGCAATGGAATCGGTTGTCCTACGGAAAGACTTCACGCTGCGGCATTTAAAACTGTTCCGGCTACTATCTCCTCTACAGCTTCTTCTGCGACCTCTGCGACCTCTTCTGTGACTTCTACGGCTTCTTCTGCGGCCTCATCATCTTCGATAGCAAATTCAATTGGTCATAATTCATATCAGAAGACCCCCGTTGCTGCAATTGTAGGGGGTGTTTTAGGTGGAGTTATTGTTGTTTTATTAATTCTCTTAACACTTTTTTGCCTTCAACGCCGCAGAAAGAGGGCTGCATTGACCGGATTAAGTGAACCAAATAATCAATTGCAACAAGACATGTCGACAGTTAAAACAATGCTGTCATCTTTTGTTCATGAAGCCAGTCTTTCGGGCGCCAAAATTCCCACAAATGGTAATCACGGGTACTCCAGAACAAACAGAAGTTTTCAACATACTAATGATTCAGTAGATAATCGTCCAATGACATACGCATCATCATCTCCACCTTTCAGTCCTGCTCCACCATACCAATCACAGCCTCGATCTCCAGGATTTTCTGATCATCATGAAATTGACTCTATTACCGTTCACGAGGTAGAGTCCCCACCCCTACAGCAGAGGTCGTTTATTCCTCAACCAGGAGCAGCGGAGATGCCAGATACTTCGGGAGATGCTTGGAGATCATCATTCACCCGTGCCTCGAAGACGGGGCCTCGCGGCCAGTGAGAAGGATAGGAAAAGGCTCGAGTGATGTTGGAGTTAGCGAAGAAGCTTTATTCATTTCGTTTGTTTATTTATTTTTTGGACTTACTTCAAGGAAGTCATTTGATTAAGTCTTCATTCACCCAAGGTCTATTATAACGACTGTTGCAATTTTTCAGAATGCATCTCTAAATGTTTGGTTGGAATATGCAAAAAGGGTGAATGGATCGCTTGTAATCTTTCTTATTTTGATTCACAAATTGAACAGCGAGTTCTTGAAACTGCTCCAGTTCTACTTCTTTCTTTCTTGATATTTTCTTTTGTGGAAAATTTTATACAAACTACGATTCCCTCAAGTAAAATATCTTATTTCTCTTTCTTGTTCTTTCTTTAAACTGCAGATGCCACATTGTTCATCCAGCTACCTTACCTAACTCATTCAACTCACATTTCAACAATATGGCAAATAATCCTATGGGTACTTGTCCTTTAGGTGGCCTCGTAAGTATATTCGGTTCTCCCATTCTACATTCCCGAATATTTAAATTCTTTTCATGTTTAATCTGGAATGTTTTTTACATGCTTATAATAGACAGCTGCTAACTTTTCGCTTTCTAGTGGTCAGTTGCTCCTCTCTCACTCTCTGAATATCAACACTGATTAAACTATAGGTATACCTGCACAGCTCAAGTACCCACCTTCTTCGGATGTTGCACCAGTGACCCATGCAATGGTAAAGGCTGTCCAGCAACTGATCTTCGAGCAGCAGGACTTGGAGTTGGAGTTGTAGGACAGGAAGGGCCAACTAGCCTCGGATCTTATTGGCCGAACGTCCAGTGTTCTTCTGGACGATGGTGGACATGTTCAAGCCAGACTCCTTCTTTTCAGGGTTGTTGTGATAACAATCCATGTTTGGGAAATGGTACTACTTGTCCCCAATCTCAACTATATCCTGCGGCTTTCAAATCAGTGACTACTTCTCCGAACTTTACCGGCTCGGAAGATACTACCTTTCAGACGGCTACTCTCCCGATGGCTACTTTTTCAACAGTGGCTATCACTGGAGCAGAACCCACAAATCGATCTCCTGTATCAGAAAATTCAGGACTAGCAAGGATTACGCCTTGGAACACAACAGCGTACTCAACGCAAGCATCCATGAACTTTACAAATTCGACGAACGGATCTACAACAGCTTCAGACCTCTATTTTCATACATTAAGTAGTTCATACCCCACTGACACTGAAGTTCCAAACACATCATCAATATTCCTCGGCAATACAAACAGTACCGACAGTGCAATGACAGCTGGTCCAAGTACAGTGACTATAACATCAATATTAACCTTTACAGCAGTCAGAATCTCGGTATACACAGTATCTTACAGCTTGTCGGACTCTACTTCTATCTCAGATTCCTCATCTTTACCCAAAACCACAGCTACTTCGATTTCGAACCCACTTATGTCATTATCTATGCCTTCGCCTCTCCACGCAGCCGGCTCAACATCATTACCACCTGCCACTATCACTACTCTTCCTCCTAGTACCATTCCCGACTCAAAACTTGTCGCCTGGGGCGCCACGGGCGGAGTTGCCTTCCTCTTAATTTTTACCTTCGTGTCCTGGTGGCTACGTCGTCGCAAGAAGACATCTAATAACAATAGCGAGAAGATCATAGGAACAGCCTCCTCAATAACTTGGTTACCATGGAGAAGGAGAAAGGAACTACCAAGAACATCTCTTTCTACCTATCCCTTCAGAGGAATGGCACCTTCTACATCTACCGATAGAGGAGAAGTAAATGAGACTTGGTCTGCTAGCTTGAGGGACTATAGGAATCTTGGAGGAATGGCTGCGGTAGCTCATAGTATGAACAGTATGTATCAATTTCTCACGTTCATTTTTTTTCAGACGACTAACAATTTATAGATCCACAACCGCGAACCCGAGTGCCAGCACGTTTGTCCGGATACGAATCGACTTATTCACAGAAATTCTAATCTCAAACTTTTCATATTAATGAAGACTCTATTCCCGTTGGAGTAGGATTGAATAGAAATTCTTTTGGTCAGAGAATGGTGCAGATGGGCTGGCATGGAATTGATCTGCAGAATGGGTATGTTATCCGATGTGATGGGGAGAGAAAACATGGCACTGGGAGTTGAGAATTCTTCTCCTCTTGCGGTGGATACTATCTGTTCACAATAGTAGAGAAATCATGACATCGAGGTAATATTGTAAGCTTTCTCATACGTATTGGATTTTTAACTTGTAATCTTGAACTTCAAACTCTCATGGTTGACGAGGTTGGTGACGCGATAGCTCCATGGATGCTCTAGGAAACTTTGACCTGTAAATTCACCTTGTTATCCTCCAAGTTAAGATTTCTATTTTGTTCATTGCCTAACCTACAATAATACAATACAATATAAAAATACAATTCCATCTCATCCCATCCCATCCCATCTTATTCCATCCAATCTTATTCCATCCCATCCCGCCTCTCATCCATGATCACGTGTAATCATAATCAAACTTGCCAATTTTCATACTCAAACTCCCACAATATCGCATCCATATTGTCGCACAGCCTAACTTAAATAGTCTTTCCCCACTCGGGTGACAAAGGCTAGTAGGTAGTACCCTTATCCTCCCAAGCTATTTCTGTTACACAAAAACTTCTCAAATTGATCAGGTGCACTTAAAGAGGTCAAAGAAGGGATGGATTGTACAACAGCGTACAATGTATACAATAGTCGTGCACGGGACGGAAGTTGGTGCGGGGTTCCTTCCTTGTTGTCATCGACCCCTCTTTTTATTGATTGATTGATTCATTCATTCATTCAACCTTTCTTCTCTCTCTTTCATCAACAACATCAACAATATCAACCACGCATCATCAACCATCTTCAAGTCAAGTCAATAAATCCTCAAATAAATCCATCTCAAAGTTTAACCACCGCTCAACCCAACCCGACCGCCAAAATGTCCCTAATCGTCACCGTCATGTATCCCAAAACCGAAACATCCACCTTCAATTTGGATTACTACATGAAGACACACATGCCACTCGCACAGGAGAAATGGGGACCTCATGGATTGAAGAAGTGGACAGTTACAAAGTTGGACGAGAGTACAGGGTATTCTGTGTATGTTTTTCTCAAGTCCTTATTTGTTTGTTCATTGGAGAGATACAATTTATCCCTCCAAAGATGAGAATGGTTGAAATGTAGAATTGTCGATGTGGGATTAAGATTAATTGCTAATCAAACGATAATAGTCAAGCAATCCTCTGGTTCGAGAGCAAGGAGGCGTGGGATGGGGCGGTAGCTGCCGAGGGAGCCACGGTTATGGCAGATATCCCCAACTTTAGCTCCGAGCAGGCTTTGCTTGTGTGTGGAGAGGAGGTTCAGCCAGTTGTTTAAGGTGGCGCTGGTTGAGTTGAAATGTATCGTGATCGTGCATTATCAGGTGGTGAAACGGATGGATGGGATGAGAGATCGTACGAAAGAAAGGGTAACTCGAGTCTCGAGCAAGATACATATTCTAACATTTGTGTCACGAGACCTAGCTTGCGATGAATCAATAGATTTGATCTATTGGAGATTCAGATTCAGATTCGTGCTTTCATGTTGTTGCTTATATCTTTGTCGGGTGAAAAGTAATTGAGAAGGCCGGGGGTCCTCGATTGGCCTTTTGAGCCTCATTGGTCTATGCGAGGAAATGGTCCATGCGGGCGCCCGCCCATTGGCCATGGGCCACGTCACGTTCCAAATCTCCAAAATCATGCATGATGAACGGAATCTTATCGCGAGCCATCTCTGCCTCCTTCCCTTTCCTTCTTTCTTTCCTTCCTTTTCCTTCTCTTTCCCTTGATTTCCTGTTATCAGCAATCAGTCGGAGCCAAACTATCCCGAAAGAAAATCATTCGGTAGAAGACCGCACAAGGGTTTGAATGAACCATAAAAATCCTGAAGTCCTCCATTTGACACTTAGACTTGCGGAAACAAGTGAGCCAGAAGTCTTGTTATAAATTCCCATTTTGCTCCTTTTTTAATCAAAGGGCTATGATTTTCTTCCAAGAAAGTCAGAGTCGGAAGTTCCTATCTTCTGCAATGGGAAGAAAGCAAAAACAACCATCTGCACTCTTGGAACCAACAGAGACTTTGATTTCATCGGCGAGTTTTCTTACTGCTCTTACCTGAAATCGTGAGCTGAAAGGTTAGGACATAATTTCGGAATCAGATATCTAGTTATGGAGTGAGTTGATGGCCGGGATCGTTCACCAATCAGTACGTGGGACCAATTAAACAGGTGGCGTCCCCTCGAAACCTTACGATCGTTGGTAGATACATTGTGATTACCTGGTCTCTGGCCCCAGGATGAAACGATCTCAAACCCTAGCTCCTTTTCGTATTCTTCCACCCACTTCAATGTTCCTGCCTCAGAGTATTTACTGTTATATTCCTCGTGTATCATTGCGATTTCCCGATTCAGGTGTTCCACCTGCTGCCGTGGCATCAGTAATTTCTTTTGAGCAAGTAGTCCTTCGGATTTCTCTTTAGAACTTTCTGCGGCTTCTATAATACCCGGCTGGACGAGCAGTCCTTGTTTGACATTTTCATTGGGATTGGCGACGGTCAACAGTTGGTGTATTGACTTATTTAGCAAACTTCGCTCCTCTACCAACTTTTTCCTGCATCCCACAGTCTTGTGCGAGTAAGCTGTCGGTCTCTTCCAAGCGGCATAGCCTTATCGTCCGCCATTTTAGCCTCCTCCTTTGCAATTTAGCCTCTTCTGCCCTTCTAGCCTCCTCTTCTTCTCTACACTTCTTCTCTCGTATTAGCAGAGCGCACTCGGCGCAGTGGTCGCCATGTGTATTATTAAGAAAATGCCGCAAAGAGTTCATCTTCTCTGATATGTGCCTCGAACATCCAGGACAGATGTAACGGCGCTCTCTACTTACAACAATATGAGTGCGATGACGATAATACCCTTTTTGAATTCCGCAGGCTACACAGAAACGTGTGTGTCTCAGCTTCCCATTGCGACCTTTTTTCCCTCTCCTCGAACTATCAGCAAATTCGGAAGCATTTCGCAGCCGCGAGCATAATCCACACGCCAATAGAGAATTTCTTTTCGCATAGTCTTCCAACTCTGCGACGATACGACGGCGGAATAAAGTGCCGGTTTACCCTTTGCATTTCAATTTGATCAATGTACGTCAGATGCTTGATGATTTCAAGATGGATCTCGGTTGGAAGTTGGATTAATGATTTGATGGGTACCAATCTTGTCGATTCGAGATAGGATAGACACTTGGCGTGAACCAACCTCATGGCTGGATTTGTGGGTGTCGGCGCGCACCATATCTTTCCTAGAAGTCTAGATTCGGACGACATGTTGAGAGATGTTGTGATAATGCGGTAGATAGATAGGTCTTAATATGATGAAGTTGATGAAGTTGCAAGATTGAACCGATGTGACGGAAATATGAAGAAAAGGATCAAGGGAAAAGGGACACGGTGTGATAAGAAAGTAATGCCCAATTTCGAGAATTGGGATTGTGGGCGCCAGTACTGGAATCATGCTCAAGGAGGCTTAGCTTACAGAGTCTAGACCGTTAACTACCTAGGTTTCGTTGGAGATCTTTCGGTATTTGGAAAGCTTGATCGGATAGCTTCTCCTCCATGAACCATGGACTAGGACTATTCCCACCTCTAGCTCTTCCCAATGCCTCCGACCCCGCCCTAATCAGTGTCTTTCCCATAGCCTGAGTCTGACATTGCATTTTTTTTTCAGTATTCCTAATAATCATTCTAATAATTCATAAAGCTACCAAGGTATTAAATATTAAGAACAATTTACTTATACGTATCAATGAAGACTAGGTATATCGTTCCAAGTAACCGCTTGAATGAATCCACGTGATTTCAATGTTTTATGTACTTTACCTTGCCTACCTAGTTTTTGATACCCTATTTTGACATAAAATAGATCCAGAAATCGAAAAATTGCTTGATCATCGGACGGTGATCCATCCGTATTGAGGAAACTAATTTTCTACGCACCGATTAATCGTCATCGTGTACAATATCAATATTGATGTGTGGCACCATTTGTTTCAATCAATCAGAATCATGAGATCCCCCCTAGGTAGGTAGGTACTTGTTAGGTAACTTGGAAGGTAATGGTGCATATATACATAGGTATATATCTCTTTACCGAACCGAACCGAATCGAAGCTCGGATTATTACAGTACGTACCCGGATTCATACCGTTCGTTGTGTGGTTAAGATAGGTACCGGGACGAAAAGCAACTCCGCCTCCTCCCTTTTATATCATTCATATTTTGATAAGCATTTTCCTTTTGTTCTTCATCAATCATGTATTCTATTCCGTGGATTATTCATTTCAACTTTCCTTTCTCATGGCGCAAAAATACCTCTCTCTCTCTACTCTAATAAAGCTGCAGAAATCTTCGACATCTATCTATCTACTCATTTTGAACCTCATCTCATATCTCAGTAATAGATCCTTCAACAGTATCTTTCTTAATCGTTTACAATAATTTAGTGTAGTCTTGATAAGAGCTTCTTGCAGTGTTCCAGGTTTGAATTTCCTAACTGTAGAAAACTTGAAGTTGCTGTTCTGTTACGTGATGAATAATGTATATATTTATTTGTACAAGTGATTCGAATAAATATTATGCTCGACCTCTGCATTTATTAGTATCCACCATGAATTATGGGTAGTCATTCGAGTGAACTTAGGAAAGTAAGGCCAAATGAAGTGTCAAGAACAAAGAACCTCTGGGGATATACAAAGGATATTTAACAGTAAAGGAACTCCCTGGGTAGCTGGGAATATACAAAGCAGATTTCATAGCAAAGAAGCTCCCTGGGAAGAATTGTAGATAACAAAGGGCCTAAAAATCGAGAGTCAATAAACCGTGAGCCTCACCTCACAGTGGAACTTGCCCATTACCAATCCGGCACGTTAAAAAAATACACGAGAACCTCATCACTAATTTCCAACAGAAATCCTACAAACCTCGAGCATTGATCACGACCCGTCATGGCCGCCCAGGGATCAATATACACCCCTCTCGCACAATCCCACACGCATCCCACAGGCGAAGATCACAAAGCTCTGCAACGTCTCCCAGGATTACTCAAAAGTGGCATCACGCCCGTTACACCACCCCCATATGGAAATTATTATAAACATAAAGCTCATGCGGAACTGAATTGGTATCAATCTGAAAGATTTGCCGGTATGTTTCTTTTCCTCTCTTCCCTTCCCATTCTCTCTCAAAATCCCAGGTGAAGAAATGGAATCGAGGTTAATGTGATTGGAATAAATAGGTTTCACGACTCAAGAAATTCATCACCACGATGCATTTGCGCCATATTCGAATTTGAAACCTGCTGGGAGATTAACCTGTCCCATTCATCCCATTTTGCAAAGATCTAAATGGAGAAGAGAATTGCCTGCTCAATTGGCTAGGTATCCACTTGGGAATGGACGAGAAGGATATTGGGATGCTGTAAGATGCAGAACTTACCGGCTGCTGAAAAACATCGGCTGACAACTTGAGATGATAGTGGGAGAATGATACGGT
The DNA here is from genome assembly GCA_025890175.1 of Ciborinia camelliae. Lineage (NCBI taxonomy): Eukaryota > Fungi > Ascomycota > Leotiomycetes > Helotiales > Sclerotiniaceae > Ciborinia > Ciborinia camelliae. The sequence continues at coordinate 522,192 of JANPYM010000004.1, forward strand.
TTGGAATATGATGGTGCCAGCGTTACAGTTGACGACAATGTTTTTGGTGAACTTATACACTTGGCCATGGTAAAGCATTTAATCTGCCTTTGAGCTAGAGATTGAGGAAGGCTGATGGTGACAGGTTCGATGCATTATTCTTTGGAGACATGGAAGAGGTAGAAGCCGTCGATTTGCCCCCTGAACTGCGTGGGAAAAGAGGATATCGAAGGTTTAAGCTACGACCCCCTCACGTATCAGCCCATGATAATGAGCGGAGACGTGTCCAAGCAATGCTTGACAGATTCAGGGACGATGTGACTCTAGATCTGAGCAGCGGGCATACAGATGCTAGATCTGGATTACCCGATGAATTTGAGTTTGCAAACACAAATGGGGCACTAGATATAGTAACGAAAAAAGGAATTGGTATCTCTATGGCTTTTGAAATATTGGAGCCGCTGTTTAATGAAAAGATAACGGAAGCAGAACGGATGATTGTCTTATACCGGTTTGCGGGTACTTTACTACATGAGCTTTGTGTGAGTTCGGCCAATAGATGCTTGCTTTCATATGTATTGACTCGACTATTTGACGCTGACTATCAAACAGCATGCTTTTTGGGATTGTCTGCGGAAATGGGGTGTACGAATCGAGGGTGAGGATGTGGTCGGGAAGAACTTAGAACCCTGGTTCGAATATCAAAGAACATCCGAATTGTATGTGCTCTCTCCAACCAAATCCCTCACCTTGTTGACACTTACTAACTTTATATAGAGGCTTTTCAATGGAAAGCTTTGTATGATTGTTCCGTGTTCAAGATTCATATTCCTTCTACGATCAGCTGATATTTTTAACAGGTATTCGGCGGTATAGCCCAAGATTTCTTGCGAGAAGCAAGCGTGCCTTGTCGTGGAATTCCGCCAATGGGATTTTACCTGTAGGACTTAGAATCCTCGCAGCTCTCTTTCGCAAAGCTAATTGATACAGTGGCGAATTCGACAAATCCACAACGGAACCATTAACTACGAATCCTATCATTCTTATAAGAAAGCCGCATGACTATTTCGTCACACATGTATGGCCAATAACCTTGAGTTATTTTATAGATATTCAAAACCAAACGTGGTGGAATACATACAAAATGGTGTGGGTTATCCTGAAAGTCTATTCAAGTTCAATTCGCTAAACTAGAAACATAGGTTTGGAGCTAGAAGTACCCACATACCAAAACTATACGGTAAAAGAACAATCAATAGACCAGATGATCTACCTCCTGCACCACCTTCTGTTGGATTTGAGAATATAGATGTAGACCCCACAATGGTAGAAACGGGACCAATGCCTGAAAATCAAAGGATTGCATATTGGTTACGCAACGCATGGAGGCAACGCGCGCATCAAATCAGAAACGCATTGATAGCCCACGGAAATTTAGAAGCTAGTCATCCGTTATCAATCTGGCCACCACCATCATATGGTAGCTACGATGATGATGAGGAGGATGACGAGGATGATGAAGAGGATGAAGAGGATGATGATGAAGAAGAAATCCCTCCCTGTCCTCGCTATGATGAGATCAAAACCTATTTATTCAGACAGAGGAGAGAATTGGCTATCGATACGATGAGGTTCAAAATGCCAGAGCATACCCTCCACCAATATATACGTAGAAATGGTGGAATTGCTTTAAGTGCAGAAGAATGGAGAGGGTTTCTCTTGAATTGTGTCGAGCGTACGGAATTGTTTCGGTAAGCCATTCACCAATCTGTGCTGGAAACTTCCATGCCTAACAGAGTAGAATCCTGGACAAGAATGGAAAGTTGCCTACCCCATACCATGCGATTCTCCTTAAACTTGATGCTGGATGGCCAATGGCTTTACCAAACCCAGCGGCCGTACAAGTGACCGTATCCAAGGCACAAGCAGAATGCTTCTCCAATGCTACTAGAGATTACTTAGCAGATAGAAAAGAACCTTGGTACAGAACGGACTTTTGGGATGCCGATATGGAGATTTTTCGAACTTTGTGTAACAAGTGGTTGGTAGACAATCACCAAGGTTATCCTCTTCCAAGGGATGTTTTCGAGGCATGTATACAAGCCGGAGTGCAACCCCGATTTGTGTAAGTTCCGTAGATTTTTTGGGGAAAGAAAACTTGCTAACAACCATAGTCCTGGCCCCAAAGGTGTTGTTCGCAGATTGCCTGGGCCGGCTACGCAATCAAAAACCCGCAAAAAAAGACCTAGGCAGGGTCCTCAACCGGGTCCTCCATCAAAGCATCGGGCTCGAAATCTCCCGCGATGAGGCTTCCTATTTTGTCCCATCGTAGCCATAGATTATTAATCAGTATGACCTGGACTTGGTCACGTCAAGAAAGAACGATCATTTGAGAATGGCCATCAGAGGTAACGTCCAACGTCCGTTGCGCTGGTGCAAGGCCTCGACAGGTCTGCGAATCTTGATATACATCTTTCTCGATAGGGTAATAGCTCGGATCGAAACTACGATGTCATCCGCTCGCTGGAAAAGGAGGTTTGAAATACCGCTTGCGCCTCCGGATTATATGTAATGCATTTGTGCCGCGTTAATCGGATGGCCGGGTTTGACTGCGAGAAAGGAACCGTAGTATTTTGCATGCATGTATGCAATTTTGAATAGATTAAAGTCTGATTACGGTGTAGTAGATAGCCATGAATGGTATGCCTAAATAGCTACTGTGCATAGGAGGTTGGTTCAAGGATCGCAAGTCGCAGGGAGTTATATAGGCAGAATCATCTGCCCAAAACGAAGGCGGTGTAGGTATACCTTCTGCTTAAGTAATCAATATTATTCTTTTTGCTTCACAGTAATGGTACTGGTATTCTCATCACAATACTGTCCAGCTTTTATTTTTATATGGTCTTACAATAAACAAGTGATCCCCAGCAGCGCTGATTTTCATCAGCAAAAACCTGGAAAGACCAATGCCTCGCGCCTCAAAGCTACGGTGGAGTATCAGTGAGCAAGTGCATGATAGCTATTTACCCGTGTTAGTTCCCCCCACCCACTGTGAGTGGCGGATACCTCTTTATTTATCGTTCAGCTACTCGTTCTTATTGATTTATACAAATTTCTACATGATGTATATTAGTATCAGAAATTCAGAATACGTTGTGAGGATCTAATGTCTCTATCCATTACCTCCGGGCTGGTTGATTTTGTTATCAATGTCAGGTCTTACATCGACAGAATATCGTTTTATGTCAAATTTCAATGTCAATACCGATATGATCTGCAGCCTGCTTTGTCTTTTGGACATGGCTACCCCAGTATGACGTTTGTCGATCCTTCAGCTACTAGTATAGTATGGGATTAGGAGTGGATAATGAGTGAGGACAATCTGTTCTGTTTATTCACATGCTGCCCATTGCACGAACGAATGCTTTACAAGTAGGGTTGAAGATAAAGCATTCAGAAATACCGAGTCACTATGCTGGCATGGGAATGAATATACCTCTCCTTCACATATACGGATTTATGTAACTTTCAATATCTTGAAAGGAAATAATATTGTTAACGACTATTATAGTAGGCACAGTCATAATATGTATATAGTCTTGGGAATTGTCCGTTCAATATAATTAACCTTTCTTTGTTTTATAATTATGATTTTTCATGGACCATGGTGACGACCTACGCAAGGAATAGGCTTTTCCAAAAGGTTTCTGGTTTCAAATTTTAAATTTGCCCGAAACGAAAACATATTAATACTGATTCTTATAGTACGGAGTCTTATAAATAGAAATACGAGGATTTTCAGGCGTCGTCTATCTGCGTAGCTCTCACTTTCCTCCAGTTGAGATACCCTTCTGCCAGAGGGAGAGTTAAGCTTAAGGCTCTGTGAGTTCCACCCATGCGATGTGAAATCCAAAATGCTTCAGATACAATATTGTCGATGCTTATGTTGTTGCAGGTTCTTTGTTTCTGAACTTGCCATGAGATATTCACGATTCCACACTCAGTATGCAAGCAGGCGAGTGACCAAAAGAAGGTAAAGCTAGAGGTCCTGACTTAGCTTCTAATATGCAAGACCTTGGCTTGGTACACATGCTCAGTATAGGGGAGAATGGGTGCGGATTGGTATAACAACTTTTGTTAATTTTCAAATTAAGAATTTGGTTTACGATTTGACAATATATTATATACCCAATCCGGGATTCCGACGGTTCCTTGTATATATTCCGGAACCCTACTCGGAGTCGAAACGTAGAAAGACCGATGAGATTGCGATATACCCCAAACTCTAATATGTTCTATGTTTATTTATAAGTTTGATTGTTTTCAACGGACTTCTTTTCTGGACAATAATGTTATTCAACTCTATACCTAGATACATATGGTTTCACGATTTTTCGGGTAGTTGATACAATCATGCAAGCAAGCTCTGGTCATAATTTACGATATACTTACTGTATTGTATATACATACCTACCTAGAGTTGGGCTCAGAAGTGTAAACCCCGTTGTTGACAGCTTTGCGATGGATTACCTGGGTACCATAGGGAATGTATGAAGTTAGTTTCTAGAAAACGTAAACATACTTCCAGGTTTTATATGGTGACATGGATGATGGAAGGACTTCGAATGGTGGGATTGGGAATAGCTTTAAGGTTTATTTTAAGGTTTATGCAGGGTTTTGAGTATTGGAAAGGGTTGGAATAATACAGTAGCTTCATATTAGTTTTATTTAATTGGTTGTGTTTTTGGGAGCGGGATCGTATTGGACTATCAATGTATCATTGAACCTTTATGGTAGATGCAATTATAGTAATTATATATTCTATACATATAATATAGTCTTGAGATTATACATTTAGTAAAATAAATCTCGTAAATTCATAATCTCTCGAGTCTCGAGTCTCAACGTCTTCTAAACTTTCCGAAGTCTCCCCCGACTTCTTGGCTATAGTGAACTTTCGTGTATTGAAATTTGAAGCACTGGCTAGTGTTCCAACTCCCAGGGTCCAAAACCCTCCGATGGCTAGAACATAACATCTGGACTCTGGGCTCTGGAGGCAATGCGCCCCGGACTGTGGACAGCCGCACAGGCCAAATCTCTGGAATCTCTCAAGATGATCATGATTATCATTGAAGCCATGAGTGTTTGGCAACTCTCATGCAGCAACAATACGATGAGAGGGTATTGATTTTGATTTATGACCAAGTGTATGCAATATTACGATACCGTTCTTTTTCCTGGCATTTGTTTTACCTTCTCCAGATTTTTACATGATTTCTGAAATCAATAATAAAATCGATGGCGATCTGAGCTTTCTCATCTTTACTATTGATATACAAGAGCGAAGCTTCCAGTACGCCGTTCTATTACTGTCCTATCGTATTATAATAAAGGTGTCAGCACATTCGATATAACATCTCTTTTATGGAGAAACGGATTGTTTGAGTGATGTGACTCGTGAGCAATTTTCTTTCTAAATAATGACCTACCCTACACGACTCTCTTAATCGTAGGCTAGGACTAGTCCCCCCTTTCGCCCCACCCACTTCTACACCATATACCTTCAACCCCGAATAGAGTTTTTGGGATGGTTTTGTATTCAGAATGATAATCCTTCCTTTTTATTAGTCGGATCGATCATCATATTATTATTGGCACTCCATGCTTGATCAGTTGATACCTGAATTTTTTAGGCTAAGGTATCAATTTTTCAACCATGAACTATTACAAGAACCCTACTCCCTTTTAGGCATTGAAGATGTATACTAATTGCTTAGGAGCAAGCTAAATGAAAGGGCTATTATGCCCACGATTGCCCCTCGTCTTTTCATGTGAACAGGTAATCCTTCGTTTCTTCCTCTGTTCACATTCGCTCATCCAGTTCTTCATATAACTGTATGATATTGGCGTACTAGCAATTGGAAGCTTTTCCGAAAAGAAGCAAAAGAGTTTTTGTTTTATTTTACAAAAGATTTATTAAACGACAAATTTTGTGCTTGACGACCAATCTGTCACCATGAATCGCTCAATAGTAGCATCCCGCATCGCTGCCATTGCCTGCGGCATTACCTTTGTAACATTCTGCCTTTGGCGATTTGCCCCAAACCCAAGCAATTTCAAAACGACAATCTTGAATCCCAACACAGATGCGCCGGTAGCCACATATACGTCCACATATATCCAAGTCGTCACGTCAACCTCTTATGTCATCGAAGCTGCAACACCTACCCCGATGTCCACATCCTTTCCCGCTCCACACGACTTCCCCAAGAAGATCTGGCACAAAGCTGGCCCTAAAGGTGTCAACGCGGAAACAATGCCATGGGTACAATCATGGGCCAATAAAAACCCTTCCTACCGTCAAGAAATCCTCACCGATGCCACCTCCGATACCTTCGTCCTCGAACACTATTCCGACCACCCCGAAATTCTCTACACATATTTCACTCTCACTGTCCCTATCCTTCGCGCCGATTTAGCCCGCTACCTGATTCTCCTTGCCGAAGGCGGCGTCTGGTCCGATCTCGATGCCGAATGTCTGGTCCCGGTCGACAAATGGGTTCCAAAAGAATTCAAAGACAAGGAAATCAACATGGTCGTCGGAATGGAATTTGACTGGGGCTGGAGAAACGACGGGGTCTTCCACGACCAATTTAATTCCTGGTCCATAATGGCGAAACCCGGGACCCGTCATCTCGAAGTCATTATCAAGGAAGCGCTAGCGAAAATTAATAAAGAGGCTGCGGATCATGGTGTCGAGCTTAGAGATTTCCAAATGGAGATGGTTAGCGATGTGGTCGAGGTAACTGGGCCTAAAGCAATGACGAATGCGATAATGAAGAGTCTTCAGGAGACCTTGGGGGAAACGCTGGATGATAGGAATATTTCGTCTACGAAATTGAAGCAGCCAGTCTTGTTAGGGGATGTGTTGATTTTACCCGGTGGGGCAATGGCGGCATTGCAAAATGGAAACCCCACAGATGAGGGAGAAGCCTTGGTTTCGCATCATTACTCGGGAAGTTGGAAGAATAAAGAGGGAGGGGAGATGAATACTTAAGAGATTTTTTGGGAGCTGGGATATTTCAGGAGTTAGGGATGCGCTTTGATTTCTTTGTAGATACTTAATGTATACCAGGGATATTTGATGAAATGTCAATTCAAAATGGTGTTCGTTCAAAAAGGAGGCTAGTTTACTCGGTTGCAACGTGATTTGATTCCTAAATACAACCATCGGTAATATTTACTTTCAGATGAATGCCTGATTCTTTCTGAATGTAAACTACATCCTGCAACTCCAAAATGTCGATACAGGAAAGAGGACTTCCACATCTAGTGGTAAGTGACCTAAACTGTAGCTGCAGAAGAAGTCGCATCCCCCTTCCCCCCCCAAGGAAATATAATACAACTATGTCGAGAATCCAACGGTCACCTTTCCACCATTGTTGAACCCTTGACAACCACCAGATGGTTGACCACCATAAAGACCATACGTGGCACCAGGCTGACTTCCAGGAGCACAGTTGGTCAACGAATAAGTACCAGCCGCGCCGCATGTGTTATTTCCGCCGTTACACGTGAACACACACTTAGACATATCGGAGGTGCAGCCGGCGACCTGGATGGACATGGAATTTCCCTTCATATTGACTTCGCGAGAAACGTCTACCGTGGCATAGGCACCAGTTGTGAATTCTCCCCAGGTGTTGTTGATTTGACCATACTGACTCAAAGTGGTCTTTCGGTCGTAAAGACCAGCCCATCCACCAGATACTCCGTTTGCCATGGATATTGTAACGGTTTGACCTGCATTCAATGAATATGAGATTTGGGGTGCTCTCGCATTCATAAAGGAGCTACCATAATCGCCAGCAGCTCCGGTCCAGATGATTACAGTGATGGGTACAGCTGCATTGTTGGTGAAAGGAAATGTGTTTGGTCCCTGGCTTCCGATCCAGACTCCGCCATTGGGAGCCTGCGCGTTCGTTCCCATACCGGCCATCTTGAGGGTCGTAGACATGTAAGTGCAATCTGCAGCGGTAAGGCCGGCTACAGGACTAGCACAAGAGAAAGACTGTGCGGTTGAGCTCGAACTGAACCATTATGTTAGAAAAATCAAGAAATATGAGATCTATATGGTACTAACCTTAGAGCAGCAGGAGCAGCTAGTGCAAGGGAGAGCAGACTCATCCCGGCGATGATACTCGAAGTAGAAAACAACATTTTGATCTATTTGACTGAATATTGATGACTTTGATCTGTTTTACTGAATCTTGATGATTTTGATCTATTTTACTGAACCTTGATATGAAATTGTAGGATAGCGAACTGAAATGACTTAATATAAAGAAATGACTGGGGTAAAGTAAGGACTGTTGTACAAATTGGCATAGAAATCTGTGACTGGGAACAGAATTGAAAATGAGTGACAAATGAGCGTGAATGCAGAGAGGATGAATGCAGAGAGTGTGGAGAAATCCGAGTACGGTTTTAAGAATATTCAGACGCAGCCAGGCAAAGCTGCCAGTGGCTGCTTAAGTATAATACTCGAAACCATCCATGAGGCGGGCGTTGCTGTTAACTGGAATGCTGGCCCCGGAACAGGAATGCAACCTTCAACAACAAGAAAAATGAAAATATTCCCCAAGTACGTAGAGAAAGCTATGAATACTACACCACGTTTGCAGAAACGACTTCGTCTTCTGTCAAAATTTATTGGGAGGCTGGTCAAGCCATTACCGGACGTGAGGATATTTTCAAATGTTAGATCAGATCAGGTCCCAGAATCATGGTCTCGAATTACCTGCAAACGGTGAATCCAATCGTGTGAAAATAGTTAATCATTATGTAATGAGGATTCGGGAGGAGAAGAGTCCATGTCAACTTGAATGGAATAATCTCATTTCCCGAAATCCTACTCGCCGGCCGTGTTCTTGCACGAAACAACTGAACTTCATAAAATGGCATTATATAACGTGAGCTCCCGAGGTCTTATAGAAGCGTGAATATCAAGGTCCAATCAAGGTTATGTCTTCTAGAAAGAAACATTTATTAATAACGGCTACAAGGTTCCATAATTGTTTGAACATGCCATCTTGTGGCAGTGATAAAAATTTCCTGCCCAGACCTAAGAAACGATAGGATACTTTTGATGTTTTTTATCGAGAGCTGCATCTCTTGGCAGCAGACATTCGGCAGTCCTCGATTCTGGTCTCGTGACGGGGTTCGCATTTCGGCGACACGTTTACTATTCATTTGAACAGCCATACGCTCTGCTCTGGCCAGAGTTAAAATTTGGGGTTGGTTGGAATGTGTGGTGGCTCAGAAAGTCGTAAGATATGAGGTTGTTGACAAAATGGCCCGTGCATATACACATCATCTATACACGTGATATATACGAAATTATTTGAGATCCTTATGAAACGACCTCGAGATTGGGTATTGAATTTCTTTTGCATCAATTTCAAAGTTTCGGGGACTTTTGTTTCACTAATCGTGCCGGTGGGAAGTCTTGAAATTGGTTAATCTTGTGATGAGCTACCACAGTGTCAACTTCTATTGCAGCTTGGAAGCCAATGTGTGGAAGCCTGAGTAGAGTTTGAAGATTTCGGCTCAAAGGCTTGTGTTCAACATGTATTTTCAAACATAGAGTATGATGAGACAAATATAGAAGGTCAAGAATCTTCTCGTATCAATTACCTTAACTTTCCTCTCCTAGATCACTCAACCATCATTCTCATCACCACTGATCTACATATACACACCACAAGAGAGAGGGTTGAGCCTTTAAAATTACTGTAGATTTCATGGCAGTACTTTTGTTCTCACTCATTTTCTGTCGATTTATTGCTCAGTTGTCAGGCTCTCATATCATAACACTCCATCCATCATATGCAAGCTTTGCTTTGGTAGGAATGACAATGCCTACGCCTTCATCTACCACATTTACTTCCCTTATTCCAGGACTCGATATCACTAATGCCATGTCCCGTTAGCCGGGCCAAATCTACCACTCTCGGGTAATGGAAGCCACGAAAGACCATTGCCATCTGCTGTGTTAAGGTAAACCGTATTGCCTACATATTCAAAAATAAGTCAATGCTGCTTTCCAAACCCCTCTATTCGGGATAATCAAAATCAACTTACCCCACCAGTCCGGAAACTGAGCCCCAGGATATGTGATGCAGAAGAATATTACAATTGCCGAAAGCGCAAGACCCGTATCCAGCGCAGCTGCGAGGACATAATTGTATTTGGCTTCCATCCGTCAGTATCAGCTTCTTCAAGTGGACTGGATAATACTCACACCACCAAGCGAACCATTTTCCTTTGATCCACCAATTAAAAGTCAAGTTGACCAACGCCCAACTACTATAGTTGATGCCGGTAGCAGGTGGCACATTATACGTCCCGACGAATATTAACGGCCAATTAATAAGTCGTATCCATTTTCTTTCTTCTCCGGTATTTTTCCTCCAGTATTTCCATAGGAGCCAAGTAGTAATCGGCATAAGTGCACCAATCCAGAAGAAGTGCAAGAGACCAGAATAGATCTTTCCGATGGAATAGACGCGTCCAGGGCCGATTGCCCCCCAGATTACAGAAGAAGAAAATGTTGTGCGACCACTCGGACATGTGAAGCCATTTGGTTGATCTTTTGAGCAGATATCTTTGACGTTGCCAAGCATCCAGAGCGTTACGCCGACTTGGGTAAGAGCCCCAAGAATCTAAATAGTGGTTATTACAAAATTTTGTACAGTTTTAAATACGTGAGCCAACTTACCGTGGCGCTGCCTTGTGCGAAAAAAAGTGTTCGGGGTGGAACTTTTAAGTAATGGCCTAGCTTCATGTCCTGGGCGAAATAAAGTCCTTGGCCCACCACATCGGTAGAGATAATTTTGAAAATGATATCTGTTGTTGGTAAGTCACACAATCTCTTATACAAATTGAGACATTTACATACTCGCCAATGGTCGCCCGGTAAACATATATCCCCCAATAAATTCGGCGAGAACGTTCAATTGATTGGCATTCACATTTGCTATCCCCTGAATAATGCCGCATGGAATCATGTAAAGTGCCGGTATCGCTGCTGCCAATATGACAGCCCACCATGGTAGAGTCGTATCATAGACTTCAACCATCACAATACCTAGTATAATGATGATAATCGTGATACCTCCGTACCAATACCAAGGGGTTTGAGAATAGAGGCGCATCAAGCGAGCATGTATATCCAGTTTTGTGCGACCCGCAAAGGCATCACGAATTTGCGTACCATGCCAGAGGTAGATATGAACGGGAACAGCGGTGATGGCAGCAAAAGATAAACCATATATGAAAGCGAATGTGGCTGGAAGAAACGGAGGCGAATATTCAGCATATGCAGTTGTATTCAGAGTATTACCTGGAGTCATGATCCGAGCAACATCATAGATAGAAGCGGTGTTATCGTAGACATCAGCTGTACAAAGTGGAAGATAGGCTGTGTACCAAGTATTTGAATAGCTGTTAATATAAGAGTCAGAGTTCAGAGTAGATTGGAGAAGTGATCTTAAACCTACTAAATACCGGGGGTGACAATCCAGAAGAAAATTATAAAGCCACCAAATACGTTCATTGCTGTGAGTTTTCATTAGCCATTTCAAGAGAATATACAGAGTACAGGTAAAACTTACCGGCCCATGCTGGAGAGAGGAGAGGATTCGTGTTATATGCAACCTGTGACCAATCAAAAGTGATAGGACTCAATCCAAGACCTGTGACCATTCCGAATAGGTGATTTACGATCAAGTTGTTTGGGGCAATCCAACAGACCCAAGTAAAGTAAGAAAGAGCCACAAAAATTAATCCAGGGAAAAAATACCAGACTCCTGCTCCAATCATAACATACATAAAAAATCGTAAACGACTGATTTTCCAGCCATTGGCCATGGCATTTGCTCGAGAATGTAACGTAGAAAGAAGAGCGCAATTGGATAGCACCCCTGGCCAGATTATAGAAGCAGGTTCTACCAACCAAGGTGAAGATAGTCCTGCAACTCCAAAGCCCATCATCTGACAACAAAGGACGACCAAGACCGAGAAACCTGGCTTCAAATCGAAGTTGTAAAATGCTTTGGCGGCCTGGATGATATTCGTTGAGTCTGCGCTCCCATACCCAAAACTCACATTGCTCATGATGGTTATTACAGCGTGTTCCTTGATGTTGAAATGTCGGTCGGGATTGATGCACCATTTGCCTAGAGGTCCTAGGTTGAGAGTATAGAGTGGTAGAGTCTTCGCTAAGAGTATGCCAACAGGCATCGCGAGAAGCTCAGCAACCAGAGAAACAATATGAACGGAGGGATAACGAAGACTGAAAAATTGATTTATGCCAGATCCTATAATGGTGAACACGAAACCTAAAATCCACATTCTGAAGGTGTTGACAGGAATTGCTTGATCGTCGACATCTGGAACAACAGCTCTGACTAGATGGTTATTAGTTTCATTGCCATCTTAAGAACATTCATGCATTTTAACCTTCAGGATATGGTGATGTATTTCCTTCTATATCATCCAATCCCTCATCATTGAGTATTTTCCCGACGTCGACCTCCAATTCTTGCATGTGTTGTGTTTCCACGTTGACCTCTGCATTTTGATCTTTCCTGTCTTTCTCATTCAAATCCATTCTTGCGTTTGACGATATTTCTGATGACATTTTGAGAACATCGGAATGCAAACTTGTTAGTGTATTGTATAGTATAGTATAGCAAAATGAGGATATGTCTCAGCATTTTAATGCCAATAGTCGTACAAGCAGTGACCGACATCGCGGCCAAAGTCAGATAACGATACTTCATTACCTATCAATCAACAAGACGTCATCAATTTCCATTACTGATATTTCGATAAGGACTTCCAGATCGAGATAAAGAGAACGAGGTGCCGAACGGGGAAATCTAGACGTTAATCGGCGGTCATTTGCCACAGGGTATTTCATGCATGGGATTTTCTTTTGGGAACATTGCATGTTCGCTGTACGATAAGAACTATGCACCTTCCTCGTTCGTATACAAACATCTCAAAGGTCACGGCTTTTGAAGAATAGCAGGAAACAGGTACGTCCAATACATTTTGATTCGTGACCACATCTTGTGAGATGGTCAACAAATGTTTGGTTGGCTGGAGTTTGGGAGAGCTTTGAATCTTCAGAAAATGGGTAGAATATTCCATCCAGACTTTGAACTTACAATCGCAGCCATAGAGAAACATAGAGAGGCTGCGCACTTCATAGAGAACGAACTCATGAAGGTGATGAAGGTTGTGCTTTTCCAGGACATGAAATATATGGTTCAAACCAATATCCATCTGAAAAGGTTGGGCGGGGAAGTGGCGGCCATTTCCACCGCTTTCTTCTTTTGTGAGCTATCAAAAACGGCAGAAATTCGATATCTTATCTGTTGTGACTAGGTAGGGATGCCAAACAATGGATTCCGGATTCAAATGTCTCCCCATTTTTAAACCTGCGTCCAATGAACCCATCGAATGATACCTATATTTACCAAGATGTCTAGTGTATATCCCACTACTGGAGTCGACTTTATCGCGTCGACAACTTGAAACCATCAACTCTGATTACCAGATTGCGTCGTTGTGCCACATCGAAGTCAATTATCCAGAATATGTCATAAGGAGGATGGAGTCAAGTGTCTCCAATAGAGGGAGTTCGTTGAATAAATATGGCATCTCTTCGCGGTCATTATAGACGATTGGGCGAAACTGGAGCTGGGTTGCCTCTTCCGTAGTTATCGAGGGAGAACAAGCACTATACTGAAATGATTGGGGATTTTGAAGGCCTGGGAAACTGGACGCGCGGAAGTTGTCTCATTCTTATGTAGGTAGGTATCGAGGCCCCTGAAGAAAGTTTACCGAATTCAATGATCTAGTTAGTGGATATGGGATTCGATTTGATTCCCTATATCAAACACCCACCCACCCGTGTTTGGAAGAGCTTCACAACATTCTTCACAACTGTCTTGGGCATATCACCGGTCGGGAAAGACGATTAAACATGAATACAGGAATCATAAAAGCTATCCAAGAGGAAGATTCACCCATTCAGGCAGACACCTCGAGCAATGATCTGGCATGGTCTACACAAACTCTAAATTATGAAGATTTTGATCGCTGGGATTCAATTCAACCCCGTTAATTGTGGTAAGATGGGACGAGTCTCTTGACCGTCGATCTTGTGTGCTTTGGTAATCGAAATGTTGTCTCCAAAATTCTAATAATACATTTCATAGAATCGTAATTCCTTCCTCTAGATACTTTCATAAATATATATATCAAAATATCCTTCCTCTCATCAAGAGCAAAGCCCAATCATTTAACCCCCGTCTTAACCCCCAACGCATTCCCACTACATAGACTCCATAGCCCTCTGAAGAGCCCTCGCCCTCCTTACCGGAACCGGCTGCCCACTCGCGGTATTATTTCCCGTCCCATTCCCATATCCCACATACTCTCCCAAACTGGGTGGTAAATCACTAACGCGAGTTCCCCAGCTACTTTCCTGGGGCCCAAGTACCAAGACCAATTCCTTGCCCTCGGTGAAAAAGCTATGATCGATCCAGTTTTTCGTATACGGTTTGCCGTCGAGTGTTGCCGATTGAATGTAGATGTTTTTGTAGGAGGGATCGAAGTTGATGTTTCTGATAGTCGCGGTGTTGTTCGTGAGGGGGGAGGTGATGGATACGGATTCGAAATAAGGTGGGGTGATGAGATAGACATTTTGGCCTGGGTTGGGGAAGAGTCCCATCATGCTGAAGGCGACGAAAGCACCCATGGTACCCGAGTCATCGTTACCTGGAAGACCGTCGTGAGTGGTGCCAAAATAGGATGGGATGTAAGAATGGGAGCGCAGAGCCGAGAGAGCGGGACGCCCGGCATAGTGGTATTGGAAGACTGTGAGGAAGGCGGGCTCATTGCCTATGTAGGTTATGTTGTTTTCATGCATGTAGTCGAGACGTTTGATGAAAGATGCGGGTCCGCCAAGGGTAGTGATGAGACTTGCTTGATCGTGAGGTACGAAACTGAAGATGTGAGTTAGTGCGTGCATTCACATATCATAGGAGTTAGAAACGAATCGAATATAACATACAAGGAATATTCCCAGATACTACTTTCAAATGTCTCAGCGCCCGAGTTTTGTAACGAGCAGGCGCTGTTGGAGTTGTCTATATTGCTGCATCTCAGAGGGTCCTGGATTCCCCATGTTTGGTTGAGATATTTCGGCTGGAAGAATCCTTCGAAGCCTGTATTGGTGCCATTTGAGAGGTATGATGTCTGTGCAGCGTTATAGAGATTTTTCCAATTTTCGCTGCGCCCAAGATACTTTTGGACATCTGATTCATGGCCCCCAAGGCCGGAGCCCATGCTGGCTATTACAAAGTCGTTGTAACTATACTCCAGTGTTCTGGACACACTTCGAGTCATGGTACCGAAGCCTTTGTAGTCAACTATATGGTGTTAGTTCGAGATATTGACAAGAATGAAGAGTGCTGGCTATTTGGGGTTGGTCAGAGACATACAATCTTGAACAGGAATATATCCAAGGGCTTTCCAAGAGTCAAGACCACCACGACCCTCGACTGACCAATCGTAAGGTTCAACTTCCGCATCTTTAACTACGGCTTCGTAGCCGAGATCCCAATTTATGCCCTCGGTAATGCCTTTAATATAAACATCAGCGAGGATATTATCTGCATTAGAACCACCTTGAGTAAATCCTTTGCAAAGACTCATACGGCAGTCAGGAAGCCATCCTTCATGGACATCTGAAGTGCATGTCAGTTTCTCACGTCTCACTCAGACGTTGAGGGATACTAACATGTATCGATTAGTGAGCGAACCATTTTGGCTACAGTAGCAGGATCTAACACTGTTAAGAATGGTGTTTGGGAACGGAAAAGATCCCAGATGCTGAAAATAAATTAGTAATGATTTCAAATTTGATGGCTGGAACATACCAGTAGAAGGAGTCAAAGTAAGGTTCATCACTCTTCCACAATGGATTCTCGCCGGTATAGTCTTGAGGATTGACCATAGTTCTATATATTCCACTATAAAAGTTCATCAAGAAGGAAGAGTCAACTCCTTTCGTCGAAACTTTGATAGGTGAAATCTTTTTGCGCCAAGTAGTTGCTGCCGCATTCTGTACAGCAGCAAAGTCGAAGTCTGGAATCTCCGATTCAGCACTAGCACATGCTTGAGCGCTACTGATATAGCTGACACCAACACGCGCCAATATTCCATCACCAGGAGACTGGAAACGAACGAATGCTCCTCCTGGAAGAGGGTAGCCATTGATTGAACGAGAAATTTTGAGATCCTTGACATCAGAGCTGGCACGACTATTGACAAAGATACCATTATCTCGAAGAGGAGCACCCGAGAAATCTGCACAGAAGTAAAGGACGTAATTTCCACTTCCAAAACTTGGCGCAAATTTACCATTACCGGTCATTCTGCCAGTAGTTGCATCGACAGAAACACTGGCGTTGTCTTGACGAGAGTCAGATAAGTCGGTTAAATCCATCAAGATCAATGGGCTGGAAGAATTTCCATATGAAGTAGAAGGGAATTTGAATCTGAACAGTGATGTATGTTGGGTTGTTGTCATATCGACAGCAACTCCACTCGATAGTGTGAGACCGAAATATCCTGGAGATGCCTTAACCGAATCCGATACGAAAGGAGTTGCTCTTTGTTTCTTTGGATAAGTACATCCATCTACAATATCTCCTTTGCATCCTGCATAAGGGAACAAGGCAAAATTTCCCAAAGATGGAGAGCCTCCAGTTCCAGAGTCGTGCATGCTCGAGAATCCGGTAATATTACTTCCATCAGTCGTAAAGCCACCCTGATTGCTTCCTGAATTGGTATCTGCAACGGCTTTCGCCATTCCTATAACATCGTCAACATGAAATTTCGTTTTAGATATTCAGATAATGGAAAGTTTATCCAATCAATATTATTGACAACTCTTTTCTGGAAGTTTTGATATATTCACAGAGAGGGATTAGCTTACCGAAAGGGACCGTTGCACCGGGAAACACATTTCCTTTCAAATATCGTCAGCAGTAAAAAGAAGAGATGGTATCTGAGAATCGAACCTCCATTACTACTTCCAATCAATTGATCAACATAATCGAGTACATCATACGTCGATGAGTTACTCGTAGCATTCTGGCCAGCAACCACACCCCAAATGGTGAACAAGACCGGTAAGTAACGACCGTTCAAGAAAGTCATGTTAACAAGAAAAGGAAGTCAAGAAAAGTGACACAAAACCTCTTGTTGGTATCACTTTGGTGATACTTCCAGTATTATAGAAGTCTTCAGGATTATCGTCTTGATTGTTGTTAATTAGAACTATGATGCGAGTAGAATCATATATATGAGCACCGAAGCCCTAGCGCGCACCCTGGTCCTACGGCACTCAGAATTACATGGAAGACAGGATAAACTGAACGCGGAATATATAAGATATACTCTCTCATGCCATATTGTTATTATTACCCCTCAAAAGTCGGGATGTGGAGCTAGCGGACGTTGCATATCAGTTCCCATTGAGGAAGCTCGCAAACCCTAATCCTACGTTGCAGGAACTTTCCAGGCCAGCAAATGAGTCGTTTCTGTCCAAACTCACATGAAATACAAAGTCTAGAACTTTAAATTGCCAGATAGAACTATTATCCCTACAGAGGCACCAGAAGAGGGTTTTCTTGTTATCCCCAAGGAGTCACAAAACCCGGTTATGTACGAGAGAAATGATGAATTTTAAATGTAAATTGACATTTTAATCGTAGACTAGTTCAGGTCGGTATCAGGATTGTCTTTAGTTGACAGTCAAGCATTTGGCCCCTTTTCGAGGTCTTTTGAACTTACTTTTTACCAACTTGAAGCTTTTCAAGGCTGTATATTTGAAATTTTCAAGTCGCTATATTTCAATTATATCAAGGTAAATGAATTATATTGAAGTAAATTAAGTTAATTCGGATGTTTTGGGTATTCTCTTCTTTTTCCTATTCGCTTTCCCCCCTCCCCCCTTTTGTCCACTCTCTTCACTTTTCATATTAATCCGAGTCAATTCAAGTTAAATGATAAGTTCGCGGGGATACAGGATGATAAAGGAGGGGTCAAGGGGGTTTTAGTGTAGAAATGAAGATTTCTTGAAGTCTTGAAATCGAAATCCTCGAGCATATAAAATTGAAATAATCATAACGCAAGATATAGTTTATAAACTAGTTGTGTGTTAATCATTGATAGACGATTTACTATTCTCCGAATAGGAAATTGGAATTTCCTGTTTTACGAACAGGATAAGAGAACAGGTTAAGAGAACAGGTCCAGGTGC
Source organism: Ciborinia camelliae (assembly GCA_025890175.1). NCBI lineage: Eukaryota > Fungi > Ascomycota > Leotiomycetes > Helotiales > Sclerotiniaceae > Ciborinia > Ciborinia camelliae. Next base: position 540,577 of record JANPYM010000004.1, read on the forward strand.
CACGGTAGGATACTAGGTACCTATATGACATATGTGCCATGCAGGGGAATCCGTTAAATACCCAAACTTTACTGGGGGAATGAGGGGATTCCCCCATGAATACCCCTACCCCACCCAACCTGTAAATTCTTTTGAAATGATAATGACCCTCCGCTAGCTCTACGAGGGACACTGCCGTAGATGCAGACTATTTGAAAAAGGAAATAATTGAATCTCGATTAAATCATTTCGAGCATACAGCAAGTAGCGAGCTAGGTTTGGAGTAAGTGGACTTACCCCTTTTAAAGAAAAGCATCAAATAAAAATGTTATATACCACGCCGTGACAGCAAATGGAATGTTTCGCGCAATATCTTCTCTGTTCCCCCGCGCTCTTCATGCAGGTCCCCGTAGTCATCTACCGGGTCCACCCATACCCATACTCATATAAGAACTCAATGTCCATCTGATGATGATAACAATGTTTGTCTTTATCTCCCCACCATCCCCCTTGTATCTTGAATCCTTTTTATGGATACATGCAGATCGTGAGTCGTGACATCTAAACCGAGCAATGACTGGTTCGAGAGACTGAACATCATTTCTCGTGTGTGGTTTGCTTGCATCCATCGCATGATTCGATGGGTAATAACCGTTATTTTATCATGCCGTACGGCTGCTGTACATGTGCACTGCTGTTGTGATCAAAATCCACGTTCTGTATGGTATGCACTTAGCCATGCATTATCGTTTTTTTACGTTCTTGAAGTTTTGTGTAATATTATTGAATGTTGCGTCAGGAAGTCCTGGGAGATGATGGAATGATACTGAGGGGAGGTTAACTCCCGATGGCAAATTATCGGTGAAACCTCACGTGTGGCTTTTGAATACCTATCTAGGACTCTTCAGACTATCACGCCGAAGAGAAAAAAGAGGCATACTCATATCATGATTCTATTGAACACAAAAGCTAAATGTAATAAAACTACTCCATCCCAATGCCCGACCCGAGAAGAAAAATAACATTCCCGTCCATCTCAGATTTTCCAACTCCTTATACAATCCAATAGTGAATATTATGCATATCATACAATCATCAAGCACTCCACTGTCTCATCCACAGCTTCATCCAATCCTGAGTAACCGGTCCCAGATTTCCCAACGTCTCACTCTTCTGCACAGTCTTCGTCGTCTCCAAAGTTGCCAATGGGAATGCCTTCGACGTACCCTCATAAAACTCCAATAATTTAATACCACGATTCTCCTTGATTTCTCCTCGTTCAGCCGAAGCACGAAGTCGAGCTACCCATTCGGACCATTCGACAATTTCACATTCAGGGCCGATGTTCTTGACAACGACTGGATAGAGATCTGACCATGTGATACTGGTGGGGTTGACAAGGTGGAAGAAGGGGGTAGAGGAGTATTCTGTGGAGGTTTTGGAGGGGTTAGTGCAATCGGCGAGGTCGAGAATGACATTTGAGAGGACGTCGACAGGGACCCAATCAATGCGGTCCATGGCTGCCAAGCTTTTAGGTACACATTTCATATATTGTGATGTGGAGACAATCTATGGTAAATGGTTAGTTCATTATTTTTCGTCGAACTAGGTGAGAGACTTACGGTTGGGAACCATTCCTGAACATTCCATCTACCCGTCTCCTTTCGAGCAGGTCCCGCTACTTGACCAACACGTAGTACTTGAGTACGAACACCACCAACCTTCTGGGCTTCCACCAAAAGGGCTTCAGATACAAGCTTGGAGCCACCGTAACCCAGAGCCGCCGCATTCCAATCGGCGATAACTTCTTCCGGAACTGGTTTGTCCCAGTCCTTTCCTTGAGTAACACCGATAGAAGAAATGAAAGACAAGATGGCATTGTGTTTGCTCTCAGCAGCAAAGTCGATGAGATTGCGTACACCTCGTATATGGGGCTCAAAGGAAGCCAGACTTAAGTTGAAGTCAACTTGCCATTGGTTATGGATAATATGAGTGGCATTGCTCAACAGCTCATCATACTTCTCCTGGTCAAGGCCAAAGTGTGGTTGAGACATGTCGGTTTTGAAAAATCGAACCTTGCTGAAATCCGTTTTAAGACCATGGCTATTGCTTGCTCCTCTTTGTCTCTCCTCACCATTAATGGCTCGGTTGAGAGCGTAGATTCTCGAGATATGGGGCAATGCAACTAAGTCATCAAGCATGTAGCTGCCCATGGAACCAGTACTTCCTGTAAGAATAACTGAAATCTCGGATGCCGAGTCCTTGGCGGCACTTCCGACAGTCTTAGATGGCAAGTCTTTGGCGTATTTCTCAAACATCTGCTTCCTCTCATCGGAATATGTCTTTGAAACATCCTCTTGGCTCTCTGATGAATGAACAAGCTTGTACAGAACTGATGCAAGAGATTTAACAGTGGGGTTGTTATAAATTGTACTGGCTTGCAACTTTTCGGACTCGACGCCGTCCTTTTTCAAGGCAGATCGCAATTGTCGCAAGAGAGTGAACGCAAGTAAAGAATCAAATGATCCGCTTGCAAAGAGATCCTCATCGACATCAAGATCCTTCAAATCAGCAATCTTGGCAACCGAATCCTTCAATGTAGAAGTCAATGAATCCAAAGAGCTGGTTTCAAGGTCACTATAATCACCACTCTCTGTATTGGCAAAAAGTTCCTCGATTTCCGGTTCATAAAGCTTAACGGTTGCTGCACGTTGAACAGTTCCCTTTCCAGCTCGCAAGAATGGCTTTTCTGGTTTCGCAAAGGCCACAAAGCCATCTTTGATCTGACCATGAGTTGGCGAATCTTTGTTTGCAGCGTCAATGAAAGGTTGGATACTGGTAATCAATTCCTTTTTGTTTTCCTCGTTCACCTCTACCGGGTGGGCTAACTCAATGATGACCGCAGGTTGGAAGCGAGCTTGCCCTACAATGATTGTTGAGCGTACATCTGGGTGGTCATTGATGACATGTTCCATTGTCAGGGGGTTTAGTTTCTCGCCGTTTGAAAACACAATGACATCATCTGCTCTGCCGCGGTAGACCCAAAGATCTGGTTTTGTAGGGTGCTTTTGGTATAAGTCTTTGGTAGAGACCTCATTGAGCTCGGGAAACGTATGCAACATTCCTTGCATCTTTTGTAACTTTTGGTCTCGCACCACAAACATCTCGTAAAGATCGTCTGCTCTCTCGATGAATTTGAGACCATTGTCAGGATGGAATTTGAAGTATCTCCAATCCTCTTTTCCTGGCGAGAGGAGAGTGAAAAGTGCAGCTTCTGTGCTCCCAATCATATTCTGAAGAGTCGTGATCTTGTTAAGGATATCTCCAGCCTTTTGCCCGACGGGCCCACCACCAAAAGAAATGAATTTGATATTTTTCTTCTGCAACAACTCCAAGCTAGAGGAGGAGAATGCAACCTCTTCAACTGTTGATGGAGCAAGAAACAAGCTGTCAATATTGGCGTGTTCCATCATGTCGTCCACTAGATTAGAAGTTACAGGAACTGATGGTGATGCGAATACAAAGTTGATTCCGTGATAGAAGGCCATATAAAGATGTATGAAAACACCAGCGGCGTGGAAAGGAGGGAAACTTGAAAAGGCTCTAGCTCCGGGCCACATCTTCGAAAAAAGTTCTTCTCCGTCTTCACACTTTACCAAATGCTGTGCGTCCAGTACAGCACCCAAAGCGTGTCGTATAACAATAGGTTTAGGGAGACCTGTTGATCCAGATGTGTGTAAGACGAGAGCGGGATCAGTAGAGGCCTCTGCCCATGTTTTGTTGTAGGCATAATGTGGAACTGGGGTTTCATCGATAAAAAAGTCGACTTCTGGACAATCGAAAACAGTCATAGGATGGATCTTAAGGGCTTCACTGATATTACCAGTACCTTTACTGGGTAATAACCAGATATTACACTCGCTTTCCTTTATGACATTGAGATGTCCCTCGACGCTGTTCCGAGGAGAATTGAAGACGACCTTGTAGCCAGCTTTGGTGAGTGCCAAGGGAAGAATTATATATCTTAGATCCCCTTCAAAAGAGTTAGCACGCAGTCTTAGGGTGATTGGTTAAAACTCTGGACTTACCAGGACCAATATATCCTACAGATGGGAAGTTCTCGCCCTTTCCGAGCAAATTTTCGATCCACCAGGCGGCTCTGTTGATCGAATTGGCCAGGTGCTTGATTGATACATCGAGGAAACCGTCGGCCAGTTTTGCGGTTTTCGCGAATGAATATATAATACGATCAGGATTGTTTACAGCCTCTTCATCAACCAAGGTTGGAGACAATCGCTGTGCGTAAGCTGGAGTTTGTCTTTGAATTGAACCCATAGTGATATAGTAATGTACAATATGACCAATGAGTTGATAAATGTGTATTGAATGTTATTATTATAGTGAGAAGGTTCTAAGAATATTATTTCAAAGCTATAAGAAGATGATATATGAATGTTGACAATAATGATGATGAAAAGAAAGAAAGGGGGATTCTGATACTTGGGATTGAGATGATACTTATATCTCGAGGGCCCCGTATAAATTGGAGACTTTGCGTCCATTTCATGAATGAACGACGACATCTCGGTTTTCTTACTTCGGAGCATTGACACACATTGGAGTGCATCTTCAATATTTGGTGGTTTTGCATATCCGCCAAGCGGCAAGCGGATATTTCGGAAGTTCGGTTATGATCCATACAAAGGTCAACAAAAGGGCTCAGACTTCCGTCACTGTAACAAGTTAACAAATCCATAACGACGGCTGTGGCGTCGATAAAGCTTTCTCCTAATAAATACCTAGGTAATAAATAATAAGAGTCCTAAGAACCGCTGGGAACAGAACAGATGTGCCCGGTCGTCAAGATGCAGGTGATTACTGTACTGTAATCACAATTTACCGGCAATAATAAATTGACTTTTTAACTCCCCTCACCGATTATCCGATTTGTCTTGAGCTACGTGTCTGATGTAAAGTGACCGCGGGGACTGGCGGTAGAGTCTGATGGGATATTACCGGCCTACCCGACATACTGTAACTATACACGTGTAGCTATATCATTATTATCTGTGCAAACCTTGAAAGGCGTGAAAATATTTCTAAGGGGAGAAGTCAACGTCGTTGAGAACTAAAGTCGGCAATCATAATTAACGAATAATAATAATCAGAAAGAGATATCGCCCATCGGCATTATTGCCGTGTCGTTTAACGTCCCATGTTATGTTATAACTTGTTAAATTGGCGACCAAAAGAAGAGCTTGAACTTTGAAGCGATCCACCTGCAGTACACGTAGTACACGTGATTCACGGGATATGCCGAAAAGGAATACCTGCACGGATGAGAAGAGTGAATTTCCCTTCTGTTTCACAGTTTTTTGCATCGATTAATCAGTTTATCAGTACCTACCTACCCACTAGGTAGGTACTCTATGTATGCCTCGGATGGTACTCCGTACTTGGTTGACTAATCTTGATTTCGAATTTCGAATTTCGAATTTCGAATCTTCATATCGTTTCACAAAGTTGAGCAAATTTGGACCATGTTTGTGTCATTCATGTGGAGTACGGTGGGCTCATTTGGTGATCTCTAATGCATAAACGTGCTACCGTCTAAACTCACATGCAGCATACTTGGGAGTATCCGTCTTCATGGATAGAAGTCAAGCTGGTAGGACAATGAAGTTGACTGAACCAATATGAGCGGGTAATTGAATTGTTTTCGGAAGTTGTTTTCTTCCGATCAAGGGCGGAAAGGTCGGCAATATATATTTTCAACACGATGTTGGATTGCATGTTCAAGATTTTTGAAGCAAATGACTTCCCTGAAGCATACTATAGGCTATATTGACGCAATATGATTACGAACCCCTAAGATGGCTTTACGGGAGTAACCGTGGATGATCTGTACTGGGTTAGCCTACACACCTTTTAACATTTCTGATGATGCTGAACAGATGCCATTTGTTTAACAAACTAGGACGTATGCCATATGCAATTCCCCCCGAATAACAGATCAATATCTCGTAGGTCCTATCATCTCCCCATACAGCCGAAATGCCGCTCAAACTAGAGAAGGCTTCTTTTTGATCCCCAATGCTGCAGCATGATCCTTTTTCTTCTTTACAACTCGTTTGAAACTCGGAGGTGGCATTGTTAATGCTTCTTCTTTAGTAATCCTTGGTGCTGGTCCTGCACCAACGTCATCAGCATCATCTTCTATTATCTCTTCCATAGCCTCCTGTCTCCTCATGAACGCCCTTCGAGCAGCCTCTTCGTCTTCTCTTTCCTGCCTTTCTCGTTCCGAATCAACATTTCCTTGGGCGACTGTCACTTCAGTTCCATCCTTTCCGACCCGTTCATTCCTTGCATTTCTCGTACGAATCTCATCCAAGGCATCGGCAACAGCCATTTCGGTTTTCGCCTCTGCTGTTTTATCTTCCAGTTCCTGCATCGCATCTCGCTCTTGTTCTTCTCTTTCCAGGCGATCCAGTCTCTCTTCATCACTCTCTTGAAGACCGCCTCCATTTACACGCCATGGCTCGGTATTTCTTTTCGCGCCACGCTCACATTGATAATCCATATTTTTAGGATCCGTCTTGAAAGTGATTTCGCCGGAACATCTTGTACACTTGATGTAAAATCTATAGATGGAAATAGCTAGGTATTTCTCCTCCGTAGTCTCTTTGCGCGCGTTGAACTTTCGACCTTTGTAAATATATTCTCCACAAGCAGTGCATTTCATTGGGAATGGTGCCATCAAACGAACTGTCTGCACTTTCGGGCCAGCTTGCTTTGGAGCGCGCGACCGAACAATCTTTGAAGGGTCGAAGTCGGGTGGGTAATATTTGGTAAGTACTTTTCGTTCAGACATCTTGGATTAAGTTGTTGTGATTAATCCGATTGCGGGAGTGAGAATAAGTCTGCAGATGCTGAAAGTGATTGAGGCTGGTCTGATCGTGAAGTTGGTGGTGGAAACAGTTTGATGGATAGGTAGGTAGGTATCTAGGTAGATTGATAAGTTAGAGGGACAAGGCGGCGGGCGAGGTTCTCTACTACTTTATGCAAATGATGATGATTACTAATACTTTGACTTATCGCATGCATGAAAATCAATGATAATGATCTCAGCCTCGTCACCCCACGCGACTGCCGTTCTGTATGAAAACAAGCAATAATAATAAACTTGTCTACCTCCATATGCCATCTTCACATTGATCATAATACTCTTGAAATCTTATGCGTCCAACTCACAATAGAGGATATGGAAAAATTCTTGAGAGATTGGCGACAAGATGCCATGAACAAACACCAATACGATTCGGCAATATTCATAGGAGATAAATTGCTAGCCATAACCAGTACAATCATTCCGATGCTTCTTCTGGATAATTGTTGGTTCTAACCTTTTTATAGAAAGCGATAAAGATGCTTTCTGGCTTGCGCAAGTCCATTTTTCCACAGGGAACTACACCAGGGCTCAAAGCTTTCTCACAAAGCAAGATCTAATAGCTCGAAATCCGTCCTGTCGATATCTTGCAGGTCATTGCCTAATAAAACAATCGAGATTTGATGAAGCCTTGAATATACTCGGCGAGAAAAACCCAACACATTTAATATCAACTACTGGCCATAATAGAAAGAAACTACAACATACGAGAGGGCATGCTCGGAATGGATCGACAATACAAAGTAGTCGGCATAGGCAGGACGAAGTCGCAAAGGATGAAGCCGCAAATATTAAATTCGAAGCTGCAATGTGCTTTCTACGAGGACTTTGCTACGCGAAACAAAACGCTTTCGACAGAGCAAAAGAATGTTATAAGGATGCCGTTCGGATAGATGTACAATGCTTCGAAGCCTTCGAGCAGCTCATGAAGAACTGTTTGATGTCCCCGGAAGAAGAATGGCAATTCCTAGAGTCCCTGGACTTCGACACTATATCTGTTACGGACGATACTTCATCCTCTCAAGAAGCGGCCGAATTTACAAAAATGCTTTATACCACTCGATTATCGAAATACAAAAACCCCGCGGCTTTTACAGCGGCGACGGAAACGCTATCAACCCATTATAATCTTGCTACTAACCCTGATCTTTTATTATCTAAAGCGGACTTGTTTTTCACACAGTGCAGGTTCAGGGATGCTTTAGCTATCACAAATTCTATTCTTGAGGAAGACAAATACAACTTCAGTATATACCCCTTACACTTGGCATGTTTGTACGAGCTACAACTCAAGAATGCTCTTTTCTTAGTAAGTCACGCGGTTTTCTATCTACCAGAGATACCTGTGCTTTTTCGATTGTTTATTCACAGCTGGCAATGATGGCTCTCGGTTTCAATACTGGTGCGCATCTAATGTTGTATTGATGAATGGTTAAGCGTTGGCTATACGAAAACCTCGGATGTCAAACCTGCGCCATAGATGCTGACACTTCATTAACAGGTGTCACACGACCTAGCGGACAACCATCCGGAAGAGCCATGTACATGGCTTGCTGTGGGTATATACTACTTAGCCATAAACAAAGTAGCTGAAGCTAGACGTTATTTTAGCAAAGCCAGCATGATGGATCCTCATTTTGGACCTGCTTGGATTGGATTTGCCCATACTTTCGCAGCAGAAGGAGAACATGATCAAGCAATCTCAGCATACTCTACAGCAGCACGACTTTTCATGGGCACTCATCTACCTCAACTATTTTTAGGCATGCAAAATCACATGCTAAACAATATGACCCTCGCCGATGAATTCTTGAAAACAGCATACGAACTCTGTAAAACAGATCCGTTACTTCTCAATGAGATGGGAGTGGTGTTTTACCACCAAGAACGACTCGAAGATGCCGTTTTGATCCTAAGAAAAGCCCTCGAAATCGCCGAAGAAATTGATAGTGATCCACAAGCTTGGATATCCACTCGTTCAAATCTCGGACATGCATATCGACGTCTTCATCAATGGGATGCCGCTCTAGCAGAATTCGATGAGGTGCTCCGACAGGGTGGAAAAGATCCAGCTATTTTTTGTGCAAAGGGATTAGTGTTGATGGAGCAGAGGAAACCATTTGAAGCGGTTTTAGTGTTTCATGAAGCACTCGCTATTTCACCTCAAGATGCCATTGCGACGGAATTACTTAATAAGGCATTGGAGGAAACGGCTATTCATGGGATCAATGGGAGTAAGATTTTTGATGAGGAGGAGGATGAAATTGAGAGGGAGATATCGTTGAGGAAGGATGAGGTGTTGGCGAGTTTAAGGCCGAGTAAAATGAAAGGAAAGGGGAAGCCAAGGCGTAGGGTGGTGGTTAACGAAGTTGGCGCGATGGATGTTAGCGATGGGGATTAGGGGTTGAGTTATAAAAAGTGATTGGATGGGGAAGAGAGATTGAAGGGTGTTTTGTGGCTTTATCTATCTGGCGGAGTTCTTTTTTCTCTTTTGGGGGCGCGTATGGTGGTGGGGTGGGATATTAGGAGGATTGGAGAATAGGAGGATAAATGGGTTAAGAATGCATGGTAAATGGCGTATAGCATTTGGAACTTAGCTACCTATTTAATAATGAGATATGACTACTCAAACTCGACGAGATGAGATATCAATGGATTTTTTTAGTTCAAAATGAATATTATATTTCGTCTCATACTTATTCTAGGGCTTCCATATCATTTTTATACCTCCTCCAAGCTCTTGTATATCACCTCTATAGTTTACTCTGTCTCTTTTCTCTCGCCTCTAATTTCTCTACATTCGCAAATCGGTAATAGAAATCTAAACTCGAGGGGTTTAACAATGTACCGCTTGGTTTTAGAACCTTTCCGGAGACGATCTGTTTTATGGGCAGTTCGACTTTTTTGAGGTTGACGGTTGTCTGAAGTTGGGATTAGTTTTGAGGGGAGTTGAGGAAGTATGTATGTAGTCAGGCCGGAAAAGGGGAAAAGGGGGGAAAGGAGAGATAAATGGGAACGGGCCATAAAACTTACAGGTATATCTGGCACCTCGAAAATAAATTTCGGAACATGTCGTGGGCTCAACTCTTTCCTAATAGTATTTTTCACTCTCTTCACCAACGCCTGCGTAAACACCTCTCCCTCCTTCATCACCAAAAACAACATGACTCTCTCATCCAAATCTTGTGGTCTTTTCTGTCCCACGCACAAAGAATCGTACACCTCTTTCCCGAAACATCTTTCGATAATATTGTAGATCTCCGCACTTCCAAAACGTACACCACTAGGATTCAACACGCCATCTGCTCGGCCGTGGAAATGCAGATTGTGAGTAAGTGGGTGAATGGAGACGAAGTCGCCGTGTGTCCAGACGTGGGCGTATTTGGCAAAGTAGGAATTGTGATAGAGGGAGCCGGTAGGGTCTTTGAAGAAGAAGGCTGGGATGTTGGGGAAAGCAGCGGGGGCGACTAGTTCGCCAGGCGTGCCGTGTTCGACGGGAATTCCTGGTCCGCTTTCGATGAGGGAGCTGTAGACGGCGATGGGGGTGCCGAGACTGGGTCCTTGGGTTCCGCCTATGTAGACGGGGGTGAGAGGGTTCCCCTGGCCGAAACACCCTGCCTTTTTGGTTATTAATAAGAGTTGGAGGGGAAAAATTATGGCAATGTGAAGGGTCTTACAATATCCGTCCCTCCTGAAATATTAGCCAAATGCACATTTCCAGGAAACCCAACGTCATAAAACCACTCGAAAAGCTGATCCGACAAAATCATCCCCGTACTCGTAACAGTATGCAAATTCGAAAGATCCGTCACCTCCCTCGGCACAATCTCATTTTTCATCATCTCCCCCATCCATCGCGGAGATGTCCCAAAATGCGTAACTTTCAAGTCTCCAAGAAGTTTCACAAATGTAGTGAGATTGGGTTGGAAGGGACTTCCATCATAGAGCACCAATCGACACCCTGTGAGTAAATTGGCGATGGAGCTAAAATACATTATCCATCCTGTGGTTGTGTATTGGAGAACGGTACAATGAGGCCCGGTTTCCATGTGGAGGATTCCTTCTTTGGCTGCGTTGAGGATAGCGCCACCGATGGAGTGCACGATGCATTTGGGAGTTCCGGTTGTGCCGGATGAGTAGGCTATGAAGAATGGGTCGTGGAAAGCCGTTTTTGTGAAATCAAGGGTTTGGGTTGTGGATTTTGAAAGGTAGGTTGATAGGGTCTGGGTTCGGGGGATTAGGGATATATCTGCTGGTTGTTGGAATCTAGGTATTGAGACCAGTCCTTTGAATTCTTTGATATCTTTCATTCCATGGACGATTTCGGCTATTCTTCCTCGTAGATTCATGGTTTTCCCATTATATACCGTCCAATCGTCCATAAATATATACTAATGTATGTCAACTTTCATATCTCATGCTTCACATAAACATCCAAACATACCTTTGGTTCTACTTGTATAGCCCTTTGTAAAACACCTTGAACACCCATATCCGTCGAACTACTACTAAATAGCCCACCCAATGCCGTCACAGCTAAGAAAACCTTCAAAGTATCAAAAGAATTACCAGCCACAACCACAATCCTATCACCCATCCCCACCCCATGTTCTTTCATGGCACTAGCCAATACCGCTACCTCTTTCCTCAACTCCCCCCAACTGATATCACGTATTTCAATCCCTCCTTCTCGTACTTCAGTCAAAGCAATCTTGTGATCTTCTTTCCCTTTCGTACCTCGTTGAGATGGGGGTTCACCAGGAACGCGGGTGTACAAGATATTTTCGGCAAAATTCATATATACACCTGAGAACCAGCGCGGTATGGAATCTATAGGGATGGCTTCATCAACTACGGTTGTGTATGAGCCACTGTATATTAAATTGAGGAATTGAAATGCTTGGTCCCAGAATTGAGCTCGCTGCGTGGTGGAATATTGCCAGAGGTCCCAAAAGTTCTGTTGTTATTGATCAACACAAGATCATGAAATATATCATAGCTAGAGAGGCTCACATCAATCTGAAGATTATGTTTGCAATTGATTTCCTGCATCAGTTTATACATTGCCGTGCTTTTGGGATTTGGATGCTCCCAAAGCTTTCTGGGTAGCTTTGAAGAATCCATCTTCTGAATCTATTATTCTCTGGATTGGATATCTTGGAGTTCTAACAAAACTAATGGAACGAACAATACATATGTATTATTACAAAATGAGAAATTATTTAAAAAGATATCAACAATTTGTCTATTCTATTGCGTTGTTGTTGAAGGGCAGCTAGCTGATTGATGTATCTAGGTAATTATTGTAAATTGATATATTTATTCATAGATATATTATATTATATACACCGCGATAATACATAATGATAAGCCTATTCAAATCCACCACTGGAAAAGGAAAATACCAACAAGCAGAAAGAACATTGGGTGGTTGGAATGGTGGTATGATATCCAAGACCCCCGCATTTCAAACTTGGTGATGGCTGGACCCAAACACACAAACCATCGAGAGAGAGCCATCTGATGACCTTTGAATGGAATGGAAAAATGCTAGGTAAAGTCTCAACAACCTTCTCATAGACTCCTCCCCACTCCAGATTACAGTCCAATCCAGCGCATTTATCTCCAACCTGGAGTCCGACAATCTACCTATCTCAAAATAAGATATTTGATTTAAGTTCGCATTCACATAAGCTACCGCCAAGCAAAGTTTCTCGTCAAACTCAAGTCAATCCCGTGATAATACCGTGACAGACCAGAGAAACCCCTATCCAAATCCGCTATGCTGATTAGGTTATCAAGTCATCACATCCTACCAAGATGAATTAGAAAACAAAGGCAAAGGATATCACCCCACAACAAAGCGGTGGCTGAAATAATCTTTCATTGATGAATCTTAAGAGAAATATGCCTTGTCCGATACATGACTCATGTCACTCCTAGGTAACTTCAGAAAACAGAAATTCAGTGTAATAACCTAATAATTTATCATCAACCATCGTATCATATACCCAACTGCACATCGCCACGAAAAACATCAGTCTACAGATCAAATACTTTCCGGTTAAAATTCTCTTGTCGAAATCTCTGTTTCGCGGGATTCCATCAGCTATGTAGACAATAGCATAAAGCTTACTACAGTACTACCCTACCACCCATCAGTCGATGAATAAAAACCTACCTACCTTCATTCAGCTTTGAATTTTCCAATCTTAAAACATACTTCAATTCCCTCACCAAACCCACCAGATATCACCCAAAATGTCCCAGTACTGGCCCCATCCCCCCTACGCAGAAGATCAACCCTATCCCCACCTCATCCTCTGGACACACATCCTCACCCGGGCTCCCCCCACCGCCGCTTTCATCAGTCCTCTCATAACAGCCTCCTCTTTGGGGCTACAAAAGCTAAATCTCATCAAGCCCAAGCCCCGAGCCACGCTATTCCCCCCCTCCATATCCCCCACCCTCCTGCGCACCACCGGTACCACCACCGTTTACACAACGGGGATCCTCACCCTCGCAACCCTCGCGCGCATGTACGGACGCGAGGAGATCGAGTGGAAAGATAGGAGTTGGAGATTGCTTGAGAATCAAGGACAGATGGAGGTAGATGGCTGGATGTATGGGGGGATGATCCTCGGTGGGTTATGGGGAGTGGGCAGGCAACGGATGATGGTGGGGCCGGGGATGACGATGGATTGGAGGATTGCTGTAGGTAGCGTTAGTGTTGGGAGTGCGATGGGGGTGCTGGGGTATCTGGGGTGGAGGTATGGGATTAAAGGGGGGAAGTGGGGGGATGAGAGGGGCGTGGATGGGAAGGGAAGGACGGACTTTTGAGGATTTGGGGATTCTTGATGTGGAAAATTGAAAGGAAAAATATGTGAAAAGGAGGATTCTTGGGGTATCCAATTGGTATTGTTTGAGGTTCATTATTTAATTAACTAGGCTGTATTGAATTGGAGTATTCTGGAGAAGGGAGAACTCTCATTCACAGATATCAATTATATTTGCGTCACATGTGGCCAGAAAGTCAGGACTTGTTATCAAAACTCTTTAAATTTATATTCACATTCAAATCAAAGTTGGAATATTTAGGTTTTATTTTCATTCTGAAGGATCTGTCTGAATGAAGCCTGTTCATTTACTCATCTATATAATGGAAGTACGAAACCCCAGGTGCCTTTTCTCTTTGTTTTGCTATGCTCCTTATATACCAACCTAGTCACCCAAAGCCGATAATATCCCATGCGCCATTCATAAACACTCATTCATCACAAAGTAGCCCCCAATAGAGCATACACAGCCGTCCTTTCAAGAAACATGCCAAAAAAAAAGAAACGTGCAGTAAGTAGTGTCACAAGAAGACAAGAAGAAAAAAAGTAGAAAAGGAAAGGTAAAAGAAAAAAGTAAAATATTATGTACAAAATGTTTTTATTTAAAAGAATGTTTTCTCAACCGCTCTGCGTTTGATGAAAAAAATGCAATGCCTGCTTGCTCATGCATGGTACTTGAATGAAAAATGCATTGTCATGGTCATGGTCCTATCAATATATTCCACGATTCAAGAACGTCCTGCGAGCTGAATCCCCCAAGTTCAATTTCGGGTTTCGGGATTCAGGTTTGAGGTTCAGATCATCGAAGAGAGAAGAAATTGTCCGAGATCAGGGCTAACTTAAGAAGCAAACATCTGATATCTGGCAAAATGGCGCATCACACCCTTGCTGGCTCTCTTTGTAATAGCCAAGTCCATAGTTTGACCACTGGTACACTTGGTACCTGAAGCCATGGATTCAACGACGCTCCATGTACCACTGGCACATTGTTGGAAGGAGGAGCCGTCGATACAGTTGAACATTCCTTCCGTTGTGCAAGCTCCAGTGAGAGCTCCCGAGGAAGAAGTTGTTGTACCGGTGCTAGGACTAGCAGAGGTTGCTGCGGATGTGGCAGATGTTGGAACACTGACGGCTGTGGTGGCTGGAACAACTTCTGTGGCAAAAGTGGTGGATGTGGCGGATGCTGGGACACTGACGGCTGTGGTAGCTGGAGTAACTCCTGAAGCAGAAGTTGCAGAAGCTGCGGATGTGGGGACTGTGATGAAGACACCTCCGGGAACAGAAGAAGCGGATGCGGTACCAGTTGAGGCAGCGGAAGTAGCTACAGGAATCGTAGCTCCTCCAGTTGCCTGTGAGGCACCACCACTTGCTGCTTGGCAAGAGCCGGTTGGTGTGGAAGTGGCAGTTGAAGTAGCACCTCCATCAAAGGCAACGGAATCGCCTGGGTTTGGGAAGACCACATCCAAATCAGGGGCCGTACCGCAACCATTTCCGACATTTGCGACGAACATATCGGGGAGTGCGTTGTAAGCGGCTTGATCTCGCTCGACAAGGTCGCTGCGTTTGCTGGAGCCTCCGGTGAAGGTGACGGGTGCACAGTTCATGTACATTTCACGGTTTCCGATTTTGTTGAACCAAGTCCAGGCGAGGGTTGCTTTGCCGGATGGAAGTGTGGTGGGAATAGTGAAGTTGTATGTGTCTGGGTCGATAGCGGAGGGATCAGCTGGGGCGTTTCCTACCTCGTTTCTCATGGGACAACCGCCAATGATGGAGTGGATGACTTTGAATGTACTCTTGGCGGTTGGGTTTTCGTCGTAGGTGATCGAAACTTGGCAAGATCCACCTCCGTGAACGGCACTACCAATGAATGCAAGATCATAAGATCCACCGAGCTCCATGGTATTTTCAGTGGTGACATCGTAAACTCCAGATCGTTGCTTGCATGGGAAGTCGGATCCGTCGGCGGCCAAAGGAGAGCTGTTAAGAGTAGACTTTCCGTATGGAACTGGGTTGCTCATGATCATGTGAGCATTGCTGACGGTTGCGAGAGCAAATGCTACGATGGTGGCTTTGAAAAACATGGTTGAAGATTTTAATCGTGCCTGACGGAAAAATCTGTGTGTTATGTTGTTGTGCTTTTAAAAGATCGTTAAAGATCGTTGTTAAAGTCGAAAGATCGTTATGTAGTTTGTTATGTAGTTTGTGATGTGGTTGATATCTGGAATGAAAAAAAGATCGAGGTCAGTCGGAATGCCAGCCAAATTTATAAATCGAGGTCGACGACTGTTCTAAGTTAAAGAATAGAGAATAGAATCATAACAATTACACAACAATTACAATAAAACAAAAGTTTATTGTTATGAATCTGAATCAAAAGGAAGCTAGTAACCGAGGGATTCGCTCACTTGAATGAGTCTTCAATAGGTAGATAAACAATGTACCTCGAATCTCTTGATCAAAGAGATGACGAAATAACGAAACAACACCATGAAAACAAAGAAAAAATACAATCACAAAGGATTTTCGAAATCACATGAGGATTCGCAATGCCAAAAAGGAACCATGAATTGTTTCACGTACCTTCTTCAAAGAATTTATTGTTCAGGGTCAAAGAATTCGATATTCTCTGAATGAAGTGGGTCGATAAAGGAATGGTATTCGTTTCTTTTACTGAAAGAGGATCAAGGAATGTGTAAAGGGATAGAATCTTCTCTTGTCGCAGACAATCGAGAAATAAAAACACCTAGAATGGAAACGAATTTGAAAAACAAAAGGCTCTACCTTTGAAGGAAAGGAGGAAGGTAGATGCAAGTGAGTGCTCGACGGAGAGTTGAAATTGACAGAAGAATGTTGAGATGATTCACTGCCGTGGCATGAGGCTCATCTTATATTCCTCTGTCGGTGGGTAAATCAAGTTTCTTCAAGACCCCATAGGTTAAAAAGAACTTCCTTCTTTGACCCAAGAGGATTGAGAACTGCAGCAAGGAAACTCGGAAACCATGGCTCAATTGGTTATGGCCTGCCCTTCACCTACCGGTACCTGGTTAACAAACGCCCTTTCTGGGAACTTCAAGGGTCTTAAGGATCTCAACTCCACTATGAAGTACGTACCTACCACCTACATCTAGCTGATCCATCTTACTGTATGAAGATGATTCTCGCAAGGCTAGAGAAACGGTAAAAATAAGACATGGCCAGTTGAGGTGGCTACATGGTTGAAGAAGAAATGCATCTGAAGCGTCCAGAATCCATACATTTTAGGATGCATGTGGATATGAATGAGTATGGCTGTGTGGTTTTGCACAGACGTTGAGTGATTGAGGGTCGGCAGGGGGTTCATAAGCATGATAGGCTCTCATACCTTGCATCGGTTGATGGCGAAACCCCATTTTGTGATTCTGTACCACTGGAAAGACGAATCTTCAAATTTATTGGCCCCTGAATAATATCCACCACAGCGGGAGTGTTAGGACATTCGATTTTCATATGGATTGTTTATAGATTCCATAGCCTCATAGGAGATCAGGACTCAAGAGAATGTGCCAGCTCAAAACCAATCAATATCACGATGGATTGGTAGTTCCGTTCATCTTAGACGCCTTGTATGGATTGGATAAAGCTTCATCAATCCCATAGAGCTCAAGAAGCGCTTCGTTTGGAGTCAGAAACAACAAAACAGACTTGCACGGTATCGCGCGTAGGTCATGCAAGAAAGCGGGAGGCAGCCATAAGCCGATTATATAACAGAGATGCAGTCATCCAAACAAATCTTTGTTACAGTAGTTCCTGTTTCTGTTCCTGGCATCCTGCAGACCGAACCTCCTGGATTATCATGATGTGAAAAAGCCAATCGTCCTGCATACGCTAAGATTATGAATGCCCCCCTTTTATCAGAAATAGTCTTCCGCACGGGAACTTGAGCTGTTTATCTTGGCAGGGGTTATCCAATCAAATCCTTTAGTTATTAATTCTCATAATCAACTGGATCAACTGGAAAGTTTCCCGTCACTGTCACATGCAATGTGCGTATGATGGTCCATACGCACACATAGCCCAGATGAAAACTTCAAACCTGGCCCACCCTTGAGCCTTTGACCACCGGCAGATCTTTGGGCATCAAGAAACAGATACCAGTACCGGTATGGTATTTTGCACCTATTATTATATTGTTAATTCACTCAAAAGGTTTTAGGTTGCGTGTATGCCAGTCTTCCTCAATTTATCCTTGTTCTTCTTATTAATTGGTCATCCAATTATATCGTAACCTTACCCCTCATAGAGTCATGGTTTGACTATGAAACACACAGCGTCTCGACAAAGGAACATCGGAGATTTTTGTGTTGGTTTCGGTCAAATAGGAATATGAAATTTGTCATCTTGATTATAAAATACCGTATTATTCGTACATTTAGAAAGTAGGCAATACAGATCCGTGTATGCTAAAGTCTGCCCTAAAATAGTAAATTAGAAGAGAAAATGCTCTTCTATCTTTGGCAACACAAGTGTAGTATCGTATAACCCAAATCCTATATCCTCATTCCTATAAGACTCCGATGGATGATATCTATAACCGACAAAGGATTCTTCATTGGTTACCTCGATAATCGCGCTTGGAGGATTCACCGTCTCCATTCAAGGGCCATTCTTCAGGGGGTTTCTCCTTTCTTCAGACAGGATGATGAATCGATAATGGGTTCCCATCGTAGGCCATCGTACCGTTACCGTCCAAAATACGATGTACACCCAACCTCGTCTGTTGAAACAAACAACGTCGAGGCTTATCACTGCACGTGACTCAATTATTGCATCATCAATCTGTTGCTCAAGCCTACCTGGTCTAGGTTGAGGTTTCTCTCAGGTCTTTCCTAGGTCATTCAAAAGATCAGTCGCAACGAAGTTTTATTCGGTAAGTTTAATCATGCGTTTAATTTGTTCGTCTGATGACAAGACTTGGCCTTCTTGAAGGTCCAGACATCCCTACGATCGTATCATTCAGCTGATCATGGAGCTGTGGGGAGAGGGAGAGAGTCCAAGTGGAAACATCTCGTGCTTGATGTTTTTTAGTAGTTTAAATATGGCGGTGGCCAAGAGGGTCTTTACTCATCAGATGCTGGGTGAGTGTCTTTCATACGCCAAATCATATGTTCGAATTGTAGATTTTGGATTGCAGTGCGAATACGGCTTCGTCATTACCATGATTATGCAATTAAAACGATAGTTAGTTTTTGAAGGTTTATTATCGGTTATAGCATTCAAAAATTGATGCCGTAGGAACTCAACCATTTACAAGTGAAGTTGTTGTGCTTAAACCAAAAAGTGCAAACCTTCAAGATGAAAGTATCCCCCTAAAACCCCACTCCAGCTTCCCTTCCTATACATCAAATAGCACGCCTGGCCATCCATACCTTCCTATTATTTTGAATCACCAGATATCATTCCCTCAGCGACCGCCCCCTGATTTCCGCATCCTGCCATCCTCCAGTCTTAACATCCCTAGACCTCACCCCTCCTACATCTCTGTCAGTGCTTGGAAATCCTTTTCCTTTGCCAGGTATAAATCAGAAATCTTGCCAAGCAAGTCTATTATTGAAAATCAAATCCTTCTTTCCGTTCAACTTTCAACTTTCAGATATATCAATATGAAACCCCCCTTATTCCCCTTGATCTATAATTACCATGCATGCATTTTAAACCATCGCTATAGTACTACCGCCTCCTATCCATTCCCTAATCCCTCTCACCACCACCACCGAATATTCAAGTCAGTTTGGGGGATATGTTGAATCGAATTAATTAATCATTTAGATACCTAATATCTCCAACCTCAGATTTCGGTCCGGTACTTCTTCTCCTTCTCGTTTCCAATCCTCATACTGAACTTAGGGGTGAAAATTTAGAGATAGACATAGGAATCTTACTAAATGGAATGAAAAGGGATAGGGAAAACAGCAAAACGTCTAAACACTATATGTAGAATGAAATATCTGATGAGTAAAAAGTGTTATATTTGATTTTAACTTGCATGTAGCTACTAGCTATATTGAGGTCATTATGGTAACTACCCAGTTTAATCCACAGATATTGACTCGTGTTACTAACCCCGCAATCTCTCGCCTGACTCTCAGTCCCGTCCATTCGAGCAATAAGTAGGCTCTGTGAGCATATTGATTGTGAGTATTCCCAGGATAAGGGTCGTCTATGGGATTACACAAACGAGGTTGTGGGTTCTTGAGAAGCAAGATTCCCAGGATAAGGGTCGTCTATGGGATTACACAAACGAGGTTGTGGGTTCTTGAGAAGCAAGATTAATCCAATTGATTAGGCGGAGGAATCTATGGTGCTCTAGTCAAAATAGAGCTCTCAAGTCTCGTCGAACTTCCCGGCTATCTTGGCCTTTTCCTCTGGTAGTTGTTTGTTGGGATGTTTTGTAGATTGAGGCATATATATGTCGATTCGATGCGAAGCGATGCACAAATAGGCGAGGCGTATAGATCTCCATTCGCAACCATTCTCTCCAGGGCTATCCAAGCGCCTCCACCCGAACCCAACACATACCTCATACTACCATTCCATTTTACCTCTTCCCCTTCTTCACCTCCTTTCCTTCCCCCTTCCCCTCCACGAACCCCCCCCTCACAAATGCATCCCTCGCTACCCCATTAATAATCGCAAACCTCTTGGCTCCCAATTGCTGCCCCCCATACCACCGCGTAACAACCACCATCACATTCCACAAATCCATAAGTTGCATTAAATGTAAGACCCTTCCTCCTGCAGCAGATTCTCCATCATCGTCACAGTCTTGATATATGATCCCTTCGGGGGTTTTAATACGCCATGCCGTAATATTATGTGTCGCCGATCGGACCTTTTTGTCGCTTTCAAGAAGATGTTGTATATAGTGTGCAGCGAGAAGGGGAGAGTGGACGGCGACAGCGCGCGCGATGAAAACGGATTTGAGTTCGGTTATTACTTCTGAGAGGGACCAATTGGGTTCTCCAAATTCCATAATCTTTTGGGACTCTTGTTCAACGACCAAAGGTTTACCTCCCTGCACCTCCTCAGAATCTCCCAATCCTTCTTGAAAATCCCCCCCATCAATCGCAGTATCTCCATTCCCCACAGTAAAGGTACCATCGACCTCCTCGATAACATCAAACAAACACACTTCTCCCACCCTCCACGACCTCCCCACTACCCCCCTCACAAAGTCCACTAGCAGCGCCGCATCCCCTTTCCTTGCATTTTCCCCCAAGCTCTGTGTTCCTAATATTGTAGGCGGAGCGTCTGGGTAATCGGCTGGGAATTGTATGCGCAGGGAAGTATCTTGGTTTGGGAGCGCGAGGATGTATATTTCATCTGGGGATTCGTGGGCTGAAACAAGAGTATCGCAGCCGTAGATAGAATTTATAGCTTCGATTTCGTTGAGGAGGTCTTCGCTCATTGTGGGATTGCTAGGTTTGGCAGACAAAGATTGGGAGGGGAGCATGTTGAGCTTGGAGGGGTTATTGATGACTAAGCGTGTGGTCGTTTAGAATTCAGTGATGCAATGGATTGGATATCTCGGTCATGATGTAGTGACCTACAGGCAAATTAATTGCCCACTGTTTAAGTTGTAGTGGATTAAAAAGGGCAATGTAAAGAATGCAGAGCCAAGGACAAATATCTTCTGTAATGCAAAATCTATGTCTATCGTGTACCTCAATCTCGAGAAGGCGAAAATAATAATATACGCCCACCCCTCTATGCAAAACCACAATCTCGACCGGAACATGAAAATGTTATGCTCCCAATGAAAAAGTTTCCATCCCTATGCATATCCAAAAAAGTAGAGATCAACCCAAGAAACTTCAATCATTCAACAGTGCATCGACACTTCGACTCCTCTTCTTTCGCAATCCTCTTCTTCTCTTGCAAAACCCATTCTTCTTCCCTCTCCTTATTGGCTAACTCCTCCAACTCCTTTGCCATTGCAGTTTTAACGCCTCGTCCACCGGTAGTATCTCCTTGATCGAGGGATCCACAGATGCCAACTCCACTCTCGGTGCTTTTTGTAGCATTCGCATCAACTTCTAAAGCTCTGTATTTAGTGAGATCTTCCCCTACACGTAGAAAGACAAGGGAATCCACGAACCAGCATACTCTTCACTCCCATTCGCCCAATTTCTCAATTTCTCGCGCCTAAAAAATGCGAAATCCCATTCTCCTTTCTCCAGAGCATCCAAATCTGTAAACACATAGGTTTGCGCTTCTTTCACTTCTCCTGTTTCTACCGCTTCTGCCATAATCCCACTCGCATCATGTACATGCTCTTTATCTTTAGGAGTCAATATTTTCACAGTAACAACCTTGCGCTCATATTGTGATCCTTCAAACCAATCCAGTTTTTGCATGTTGGAGGGTGTCAGACCGGTAACATAAGTCCCACGGACGGTATGCCCAGGCTCGGAAATGATGGCGGGGTAATCAGCGAAGCGGACGCGGTGACGACAGTAGTCTGAGAGAAGGGCAGGAGTGATGGTTAGAGAGGTGGAAGAAGGATGTGTAGAGGAGCCGTATATTACTCTGTGAAGGACTTCGGGGGCCATCTATTGAAAGGGGAGAGATTAGCGAGAGGACAAGAGGGGAAGAGGGAAGGGAGACTCACAAGAGTTCCGTAGAAGAATGCATTGTAGGTTTCTGGAATAGTTGGTTCTGCCACCTTTGCCTCCATTTTTGCTGTGGTTAATGCAAGATTGTGTATGTGTATGTACTTGCCTATCTGCTCCTTGAAGATGCCGAGACTGAAGATGAGTGACAGAAATAAAGTGAGTGAAAAGAAATTCAAAAAGATTGTAACCTTAAGATTTTACCGAACTGATAGAAAAGGACTCAACTCTGGAATCTCATAGCAAAGAAGTTGTACCTTATGCAATTATTCTTTGTATAGAGGGGTTATACCTATATTTAGGCGCCGGTGATTCAACCTGTTGTGAAGTGAAGGGGACTTGAATAGATTAGATTAGAAGATAGGTACGTACATTGATTGATAAAGGAAAGATAAGGAGATGGTATTAGTCATCGCTTCACTAATCTAAGTAGGGGTTAGCCGAGAACTTATAATCGCTGGGCAACACTCACAGAGCCTGAAACGCATTCTATTATTCAGATACCGGTATACGGTCTAGGACCTACTAATAAGGATCTCCCTAAGTACCGAGTATTAACATCTTTGGGGGAGGGGCTTGCTTTATTAAGTGATTAGCAGCTATCAAGCTATCGGCCTAGAATCGGCCGATACTATGAGTTGACCGACACAGTGAGGTTTCCAATCCTGAATCGTACCCGGAAACCCTTACACTTCGAGCTTTACTTTTTTGGAAGAGATAGCGAACCGTGGATGACCTATCTACCTACCCACTGAATCGTATATCTTAGATCCAGCCTGGAAATGCATTTGATAGCTTTATCAATTGCATTTCTTGCGTTCACATTGGGGTGTTTTCCGGCTGTGTTTAGCTTGGGTGAGAATAAAATGCTGTAAATTGTATTAAAATCGATACAATTCGATAGCTCCATGATATGATCAGATCAAGCAAACCATTCGGAGCTCCTCCTGAGAGTTGACCATACATACCCTTTAAGCATGTGGCTGTCAGAGATAGCGAGTTGATTTCTTTGCTAAAGACCTCGATTATGTCCGTCGTTGGGCCATATACATCCTAAATATCACACTTATCACACTTATCATATTGATATTTTGTTTACTTCGTCTTTCCATTCCAAACCCAACATAATAATACCTAATATTACTTGCACCCAATAGCCAACAACCTAATAAGTTATTATTACTTAACCTCGCAACCGCCGTCACGATCTTGACGTCTTTAAAGTTCAAGTCAGGCGGTTATGTTGAACTATTCATCGCCTCTCAATCAGCCCTCGGTTGGATTGGCTAAAGTAGATCAGCTCTTTGGTCAATACCAGACCATCTCATCTCTTGAGCAACCTTCACGGAAGAATTGGTATTAATGATAATGCGATTCCAAATTATCATCTTGATAGACAAGATCCCCACGATATCGATCCGAAGAACCTCAAACTTCTATCGGTAAATGATATCGGAAATTACCATGAGGCAGAATGGGCGAAGATTAATGGAGAGGCAATCACTCTTCATTGTGGTGCTGTCAATGCCGCAACTACGGGAGAAGACTGGGCTCTCATGCAACGTTTTCCCAATGAAGAAGTTGCTATCCGGCGATTGATGGCCATGTTTAATGAAGACGGCCATCAATTTTTTGTCTCGACTGGCGTTCTTCAAATGGCGTCTAAGCTACGAGAAGGCATCTATCGATGTATCAAATCAAGTTGTCCAACGGGTCCTCTAGCACCCTCGACTCCTACTGCCGAGCCAAGTCTCTTAGATGGTGCAGTTGTTGCATCGCCACAGATTGGGAATCATTCCCCCAACCTACTCCATCACAGACTGGAGATAACCTCTCAAAGCCGACTGGATCGCATACTGCCATTTACTTCCCACAGCCGACAACTTTTTCGACTATTACAACTAGTCGCACATCGGGAGACTCAAGCCCCAAATCTCAAGATGAAAATGAAGTTGTTGCCAGAACACCAACGGAAGAACCAACTGAAGAACTTCCGTTGGGCCGTTGGTTCGATGGCCCGTTTGTAACGGAAGTGAGACCCCAATGCATTGATCCACCAGATGGCTTCACAGTCTGTGGGGAAAGGTGAGAACCTACACTCGTAATCCACGCAGGACTTCGTATATCACGATTTCAATGTCCGACTTTACTACAACTTCTACCGTTCCTCATGATTCTAATCGACCGCCACCAAAGCCTTCTGTTATAACCCCAGATTGGGTAACGGCTTCTCTTTTCTCAACGTTCTCTTGCCGCCATATTTGGATGGAGTACTTCAATTTGGCCCATCTACAGAAGGGAGAGATCGTGGGCAGGGTTTTGGAGGATTTACAAGAGGCTGCTCGTAGGTAATGGTAGAAATGGGGATTGATTGATCGGGTTGGGTATTAGGTATTAGGAGTTGGTAGTAACAGATGTGAAATATTCAAGATATAATTGAGTACCTACTGCAAATAGAATATAATAATGTATATATAAACTCACGCTCGTACCATAAATAGAAATAAATCAAGCATAATCTCTTCAACGTTGAGGCAAATGTCGTTTTCTGTGTAACTTGACAAAACAATGATTACTTGGAAGTATATAAATCAAAAATCAAATCAAATCAAAAGAATTTTGTTGGAATTGCGATAGATAGATAGTTTGATATTCCATCAATTGATACTCGAGTAGGTATATATATCATCTGTCTGGTATTCTTTATTGCAAAACCGAGGCCATCAACCAATCCCTACCTAATTTTAGTGCCACTCGTGCTCATCCCACCGGAAGAAAAAAGTAGCCCCGCCATTCATCATTCATCAATTCCAGCCTTGCATCAAATACAGTCAACAACAAATTCTAAGATACAGTACAATACAGAGAAGTACATCAATCAACTCGATAATAAATACAATCCCATTCAACAAGACTCTTGCGAAGGTACAACCAGAGAAAAATGGAGAAGATCACAGAAAAGATTGCGGCATTGCCGCCCGACAGCAATTACTTTTCCCTCGAATTCTTTCCACCAAAGACTTCAATGGGATCTTCAAATCTGCGGGCTCGGCTTGATCGAATGTCTCGAGCATTAAGACCTTTATTCGTAACTGTTACATGGGGAGCTGGTGGATCTACTGCGACCAAATCGTTAGAGCTCGCAGAGCTATGCCAACGGGATCTAGGGCTCACAACATGTCTACATTTAACCTGCACAAACATGAGTCGAGCATTAGTGGATCAAGCATTGGAAGATGCAAAAGCATTGGGAATTAGAAACATATTGGCTTTGAGGGGTGATCCGCCGCGGAATGAGGAATATCGTTCTGTGGATGAGAAGAATGGCGACACACCTGCGATGGATTGGGAGTTTGAGTGGGCGATCGATTTGGTACGATACATAAGAAAACAATATGGCGATTACTTTTGCGTAGGAGTTGCAGCATATCCGGAAGGACATGCGGATGAAGGATACCCAGAGGGACAGAGTCTTGAACATGACTTGCCATACTTGGTGGAAAAGGTTCAAGCGGGCGCGGATTTCATCATGACACAATTATTCTTCGACGTCGAGGCATACGATACATTTGAACAAAGGCTACGAGACCACCCAAGTGGAGCGTTCAAAACGATTCCAATTATACCTGGTATGATGCCAATACAAAGTTATCAAATGATCAAGCGAACTACGAAACTTAGCCACGCGGAACTTCCTGCCAATATCATTTCAAGATTGGATGAGGTTCGAGGAGATGACGAGATGGTGAAGAAAGTAGGAGTGGATATTTTGAGCGAGATGGTCGAACATTTGAAGGGCACACAATCTCAATATTCGGGTCCTAGGGGTTTCCATTTCTATACCCTTAACTTGGAAAAGGCAGTATCCTTCATCCTGGAACGAACAGCCCTTATCCCAGATGCCGAAGCTGTTGCGGCTTTAGAACCAGAATACATCCCTACTATTCCAGATATTGCAGATTTGATGTCTATCCACAGCGGTTCTCACAGACGTAGCTCCAGACGTCGCTCATCTGTTGGATCCGATCCTTACAATCGTATCATAATTACTGCACCTCAAACCTCAAACCCTAGCTTTGAGGCCACAGCACAAGAAGCTGGTATTCCAGCCGAGGCAGTCAACTCTCGAGCTAATACTCTTGCGATCAGTGAAGGAGAAGGCAGTCTTGGTCGAGAAGCCACATGGGATGACTTCCCTAACGGTCGTTGGGGTGATGCTCGTTCTCCCGCTTACGGAGAGATCGATGGATATGGTGTCTCTCTTCACATGTCTATTAACCAAGCTATTAAACTATGGGGCCATCCAAGTTCCAGGGCTGATATTACAGATATCTTCATTCGTCATTTAGAAGGTCAACTCACTGCTATCCCCTGGAGTGAAGAAGGTCTCAACGAAGAAACCAACTCAATCAAAAAACAACTCCTCGGTGTCAATAAGAAAGGTTGGTGGACAGTAGCTTCCCAACCTGCAGTCAATGGAGTCAAATCAATTGACCCAGTCTTTGGATGGGGCCCCAAAAATGGTTTCGTCTTCCAAAAAGCATTCGTAGAACTCTTCATCCCTGCCTCCGATTGGGAAACCCTCCACGCTAAACTCACAGCCCCCACTCTCCGCGACACAGTATCCTTCTATGCCTCAAACGCAAAAGGAGATTTCATATCCAGTGAGGAAGGAGCAGGAAGTACAAATGCAGTTACTTGGGGTGCTTTCCCAGGTAAAGAAATCATCACTCCAACAATTATCGAAGAAGTTAGTTTTAGGGCTTGGGCCGAGGAAGCTTTTGGTATCTGGGGTGAGTGGGCGAGGGTTTACGGGAAGGATAGCTCGACGAGGAAGATTATTGATGGAATTAAAGAGGATGTGTGGTTGGTTAATGTTATTCATCATGCTTACGTTGAGGGCGAGGGGTTGTGGGATGTGCTTTTGCAGTAGGTGATGCTCCAAACGGGGTTTAACTTGAGCTATGGATACTGCGTGCGATGGTTATTTATGGATGTATGTTACAAATCCAAAATATTGAATGGAAAGGACGGAAGGAAAGTACATAGTTGCATTTCAGGTAGGGATGTTTGCACGGGTGTTGGGCGTATAATGAAGAAAATAAAATTTGAATTCAAATTTATTGATTGTATATGAACCAACCCTTCAGATCCTTCTTTCTACACTCGATACCTACTCTTTCTAATTCCTTTGATTTTCTCATCTACATTAACTAGAAACTCATGTTCAAAGTATTTTTCTTCATTTTATTTTTAATATCCAGTAGATCTCCTCTTATACATCAATATGCTATATATTTCTCAAGTATCCTTATTTATTTTTACATTATTATACAAATGAACTCTTGCTTATATGTCTTATACCTATATTCACACTCACATTCGCATATTCAACATATTACATCTCAAATCATATCCAACAATTCAAACCCGAAGATTAAAATTAAAGAAAAGCGCAAATTCCATAGTATTTTCATTCTATTCTGCCGTCCCGAAATGAATTTCGTCTGTACGCATTGCATTCGTGAATTAACTATCTAGGTATCTGAAATCCAGTCTGCAGTACCATATGTTTCTGTTGCATGCATGCATGCCTGTCATATGATTGACCGGAATACCATGGATGGAATGGGGGATCTTGCAAATTAACAATAGGATGATCTCAAGAGCCCCTTTCTCTGGTTGCAAGTCCTCTGATAAGAAGAAAAAGAAGTAAAGTAGCCAGCCCAATCATTAAATCATCCACTCATCCATTCGTCCAACCAATTATCCATCCATTATCAATAATGAAACCGTCCCTCGTAAAGTATTCCATAAAAACCAACCCAAATCGAACCAAGGAAATTAAAAGAAAATAAGAAAAGAGCCCATTTCTCGGTCCAAACTAAAGAAGAAATCTCATCCCATCCATCGCATTGCATGATATCGTATCCTTAAAATCCAACCCAGCCCTTCCATTCCATATGCCAAATCCTTAAGACCCTCCATGCCACATCTCAAAGCACAGAAAGCACAGAAAGCCCGAAAAAGTCAGCTCGTGCATGAGTTCGCATGAGATTTTTGTTGGTCTTGGAGAGGACGGTGAAATGCTCGAAGTGAGGCGACTTGTTGAAATGAAGCGAAACAGAGAAATGCCGAGGTGTCGAAAGTTTTTGCAGTGAAGAGGAAGGCAACGCCAAGTGCAGAAGAAGAAAATTCAAGTAAACCAGAATCCGAAAAATTAATTGCTCGAAATTGCAGGCAGGCAGGTGGCTTATGTTGAAAGGTAAGGCGATAATGGGTGGAAAGCGAGAAATCGAAAGTTGTGCGAGTCGAAGACAATGAAATGGATTGGTGTATCGAAGTGACGTTCATCATAGAATGAGGTCAAAAATAGAAACTCAAGCTTCAGCTTCTGACCCAAGGCAAGAGCCAAAACCTGTTCCCAAATTCTTTCAAACCAATCCAGACATCGAGGCCCTGTCTAAGACTCATCGTCATAGAATTGATCCTCGTCGGAGTCACCTCCGTTTCCATGTCCATTACCCATGGTGAATCCACCTCCACCAAGCAGATCTTCATCACCCTCAGCCGCACGGCCAAAGTCCAAACCTCCCATGTACTCGTCCTTAATGGTTACTTCGTCATCCTCGCCCTCATCATCGCTTTCATTGTAATTCTTTATGCCATTCTTGGCAGCGCGTCCGGGGGTGTTAGGTTTCTTCTCGACTCTCCCACCCTTGACCTTATTCAAGGCCTCCTTCTTAATGAGGGAGCCCTTCTTGCTTGGTGTGACCATTTCGATATCCGAATCATCATCTTCGTTAGCTTCTTCGCTGCTTGCAGCAGTCTTCTTGGCAGATTTCTTGGAAGGGGTACGAGGAGCACGCTTCTTGGGTGTACCTAGGACTTTGTTAGTATTTGCGGGCGGGGTGCTGAGATCCCAAGAGGGTTCTTTGCGCATTCTATTTTATCGTCAGTTTTTTGTTTCAATGTTAAAGGAAGAGGAAGTAAAGACATACCTTTCGAATCGAGTGGAGATAGCCTTACCTGTTGTACCATCGCCATATTTCTCAGCGGTGGCTGGGAGATGTTAGCATGATATTCCTGGAAGTGATGAGTGGTAGCGATGGATGGAATGACAATAAGAAATATAAATCGATCTTTAGAATGAGGGGAGAGGGGTAATTGCATGGTCCATTCTTAGCGATAGCCTTAATGGGTCGAAAGACATGTTGTAAGGCGTATGCGGTGGTACCATCATCCAACCAAGTTGCCATTGCTGCAAGGTAATTAATATCTGGTCTCATCTGAAAAGCAAAGGAAATGTGGTAGTGTAAATGAGGAAAATGTTTGATATGACGGGGGGGATTCTCGCATTTGCCACCGATATTGAGGGTTTGTGGATCAATGCCAGCTTTATAAGCTTCGCGCTGGCGACGGGCATTCTTTTTGAAATCTCTGAATTGGAATTCTATTCCGCCTTTTGTAGAGTCCTTGCCGAACATGTTGGAGATTTCTAGATGAGTCATTAATTGGTGTTCTTGTTAATGAAGGAAATCGCAAATGAAAGGAAATGCTGATATGAAAAGATCCTATCAGAGCACACTTGCCCCGATGACCATCGCGAGCTCTGCGTTGGCCCTTAGCATTGACATCAACGTTGAAGTCTTTGGGATCACTTCCGTTGGCCACCGCATTTTGTTGGATCTTAGCACCAGCTCTGATCCAGCGAAATTGCCAGGCAAGTGAGGCTGCGTCTGCGTCTGAACCAAAGTGCTTCGCCATTTCTGTTGACCAACATCAATATCAAGAGAAAATTAATTATGGGGTGTCAGGGTGTGTGCAAGTGTATGCGCGCAGAAGGAAAAACCGCTTAAAAGTTCATTATGACCATTGTAATTGAATGTGATATCCTTGCAGTCCTGGACCGCAGCTCTCGCATTGCGAATCTGTTCGACATTCTTCTTGATCGACGTGGCAAACTGGAACTCCAATCCACCGACAGTGGCATCTGAGCCAAAATACTGTTGGGTTTCTGGAATAAGATCAACATGTACTCAATATGAGTGTAGGTATGTAAGGGATTGCAAAAGAAAATATATCAAAAATTGTAAAACATGGTAGAACTTCTGACCAGTCTTGGCAGTAATGGGTTTAACACCAACGCCTTTAACAATATCGACCGTGGAGGGATTTTTGCCTGCTGCCAGCATGGTCTTTTGACGTCTGGCGATAACCTTATAACGGGTATCAAACTGGAATCTAAGACCATTGACTGTGCTATCCCCCATGAGTTTGTCCATCTCTGTTACTGATCAGTCATGGTTTCATGTGGTGGCGATTTAGATGTGCTATGTGATGTGATGTTTGAAGGAAACGTGTAGTAGACAGAGCTTCTGACCACTTCTGCTTTTCTTGGAGGGCATGAAATTTTCTATGTCAACATCCTTGGGATCTTGACCAGCTGCACGCATTTTGGTTTGAAGACTGCCAAGAACCTTAATACGCTTGCTGATTTGTTGTTTAATGGCTTCCGTGGAAACATCTGATCCCATAATTGCCACGATCTCTGGTAGTTAATTTATCAGTGCTGTTCAAACGCGATAAAAAGTATATGTGTAATATATGTGCTGTGATGAAGTGCTTTCAAAAATTGTAGAATAGATGTGGATAACTTCTAACCACCTTTGGGTTCAGCTAAGCCTAGCTTATCAAGGCTGATATCCTTTGAATCTTCACCTCTTGCAAGCATAGACATTTGACGACTGCCAAGAACCTTGACAGTGCGGTGAAAATGATGCTTAAGAGATGAAACAGTAGTGTCCGATCCCATGATTCTAGCAGTTTCTAGTAGTGTTGTTATCAGCGGAGTTCAAACTTAATGAGACCCCATCATGTGAAATGAAAGCGTGGGAACTGTAAGTAAAGTATTTTCAAAACTGCTGACCACCTTTTGGGCTGACCAATACATCCTTTGGACCTCTACCGGCCTTAACCAAAACGGTTTGACGGCGAGAGAAAGAGGTCTGATGCTTGCATGATACTGCATCTCGACAGCTACAGCAGTGACATCTGAGCCCATGTACTTGGCAACCTCTGGAAATAATATCAATTTTGTTCAAACATAAGGAAAATGGGCTTAGTGCTATATGCATTTGTGATGATGACCTGTAAAACATAGACAGAAGTTCCTGACCAGCCTTGTAGCGACGGTTACCCAAGTCTGTCAAATCGACATTCTTGCAGTCTTGACCGGCATCACGCATGGCGAGCAAGCGCTCAGCAAGGGGCTTGAATGTTTCTCGGTATTGGGACTGGATATGACTAGCTGGAGTTTCTGATCCCATGAGCTGAGAGAGTTCTAGAGCGAATTAGTGCAGGTAAATGGAATAAACATGTGCTGTTCTAATGCAAAAAGTGAAAGACGAGAATAAACATCAACTTATTACCACCCTTCTTGCTCTTGCAGGCAGCAAGACCATTTGTATCACCAACGTTAATGCTGATGGGATCTTTTCCACTGGCAATGGCAGTATTGATTAATGTAGCGTCAGACTTCAGACGTCTAAATCTGTTCTCGAGTGCAGAGACCGTACAATCTCCGCCAAATCGAGGACTGATTTCTATAAGAAAATTAATACAGAATCGAGAAACACTGCATGCGAAAAATGCATGGTGCTGTAACGGCAAAAGATGAAGAACAATGCTTGTGCTCCGCGATGATACCTTTCTTAACCTTCACATCATCTTCGAGTGTGATAGTGGATGGGTTAATTCCGGCTTCGACAGCTTTTCGAAGTTGTTCGGAATTTCGTTGTATTCCTCGCATGCGGCTCCAAATCTGGTGGTAATTGGACTCATCTCCGTAGTACTTGGATGTTACTGGCAAAATCAGGGACCAAAGAAGAAAAGAAATAAATTTGTAGAGTGATTGAGATCGAGAAGACCATAAATTGAGGAAGTGGATAGAGATGAAATTTGCTCACTAACCAGTATAATCTAATTTTAGACCCGGGTGGGCAGCGACGATTGCGGAGAGGAGTCGGACTATCACCAATTCAGTATGGTTCAAGGAAAGTGATCAACGGATAGATATACCGGTTGCTTCGTATGTCTTCCAATTAGGCATCTTTGCGGTATTGAAAGTTGCTGTGGGAGTAGATAAATCAGTATGACTGTTTAACTTTGGATAGTTGTCGAGTTGGATGTGAAGTTGTAGTGATGGTGAGTAGAAGTTAAAAGAGTTGGAAGAGGAAGAGGACGTGGAGGTGAGAGAAAGAAAGTGGCGATGATAAAAGAGATCGATAGTGGGTGAAAAATAGTGAATTTTGATTGTGTTCAGGTAAAGGTGAAATAGATCGAGAGATCCAAACAGCGGATTTCGCGACAATTGTGAGGGGAATGTATTTGTCAAGATTGACAAGAATAGAATATTGATGGGAAAGAATGTTCGAAGGTATAATGGGTTATATGGAGGGAAGGTTGTATCTTACTTTCTTTGGTGTAGGTAGTATGAGTGTGACTTGTGCAGCTTCGACGAGGTCGATCTGAAAACCCAAGTCAGTATCAATATCTCCAAGGTTCAATACTTGAAGAAATGCAAATGAGAGTAAAAGGAATACTTACAATCTTCAAGAATAGTATGCGATAGATGAAAATAGACCTCTTGTTAATCAAGTTCTGGTCGAAGTTGGTGAAAGCTGTAAAAAGGTTGTTGAGGTTGTGGGGGAGAAGAAGGATCTGTGAAAATGAGTTGAGGTTAGGACCTTAAATAAGTGAATTATCAACAGCTAAAAGTACCAGCGGGAAGAAAGAGCGTTAATGGGAAAATCAAGTTTGGGTAAATCTTCGAATCCTGCAAGTCTAATGTTTTACTCTGAAAGGGCTCAAAGCATTCAACGTTAGGGATCTACTCTGTGCAGGTTATAATACAACGAATAACAGATATTTTCTATTAGGGCAAGTTTTTAATTTATTCTATAAAATGGATCATTTATTCTTCACGCAGATTGAACAATTAGCAAGAATAGTTATGATTATCTGATGTTTTTGCTATATCAGAAATACTTCAAATATATCTGATTCTTTACACTTTTCACAAGATATTCACAATAAAACACTTTTACAAGCCAATAACCTTGTACTCGCATGGATAAGAACCAGCTAGATTCTTAATATAAATGCCTGCTTTTGCTTTTTTCGTTTGTTGCTTTTCCGGATAACTGCATATCTAATTTAGGTAACTTGTCATATTTCCACTGTTGCTGATCACGCTACCCCGCAACCATTATCTCAAAAATAAATAAAAGCTTGCTTCAACTATTAGACAATTGTAGCATTATATTGTAAATTGTAAAGACAAAAGTGCTAGGGAAAGAATTCAAAATTCCGGAAGGGTTTGATGCATTATTTAATGCTGACAAGCTGTAAACTATACGCACCAAATAACAAAAATTAAAGAAAATAGCGAAACCAAGATGAGAAATAGATTGAACAATTTTGATTATTTTGAAAAGATGAAAGGCGGGAATAACAAAATAATGATTGCAAGCCTATCCAGATGAGCAGTGGCTATCGTCCAATCACTTTTTCGAAGTACCGGCAAACAGCAGATGCAGACATGATATACAGCTTCGAACTCGTGCTGCTTGAAATAGCAGTAAAAGAAACACTCGCCATAGATAACATATGATAGTAAAGCCACAAAGCTACGCTAATTCTTTCTAACCATTGATTTCGTCGTGCTTAGATAGGTATTATACATACAGTACCACCCAAAGTCCCTGCACTTCAGAGAACTTGGTTTACTCAGTTAAAGCTCCCACAGCGCCTACCCATTGATATTGAAGGGGGGAGGGTAGTTCGGCGCCTACGAAAGTCATAGCTGTGTCTTTAATTTGGAGGTATGATGGAACGTTCCAGTTTTCTTCAAAAACCGAAATGAGAGATTTGATTGAGGTAGAGCGTTGTGTAAAATGCTTTGGGTGCACTAGAGTGGACTCGATAAGCTTGACGTTTTGATATTAGCGATGGACAGACAAGGCAGCATGCCCTACGCTCATTCAATAATCGAAGTCCTCTTCCGCGCAGCTTGTTTTAATTTCTCACATTCCATCTTCATGGCCGCAATCGCATTTCTGGCACACATTGAAGCATCCCAGTTTCCCTCTCTCCGGGGCACAATATCTAGAAGCACTTTTATGGCTTCCTTCCGGGTAGAGATCGCCCCAAATCTCGCCGTTGCTGTCAATGCTGGTACAATACCAGCATAGAATACAAACCCCTTTTCAAAACTTGGGTGTGCAACGACTATCTTGCAAATTTTCAAGACCTCTTCAAAGCTTGGTCGATAGAAATGAGCAGGGGTATGGGGAAAGAAAGCTGAATGGAAGCTGTTCCGTGTTGTTAAGAAGTGCACTCTCAATGTACAGATACTTAAAAAGTCGGAATCTTCTTTCGTGATCCGCTTGGCCAATGGTTCGAAAGCAACCTGCCATTGATCAAGTTTGTTTAAGATATTCTTGAACTCAACCGTTGCTGGAGACCAATCGAGCATTCGCTTGTTCCACATTACCGAATCCTCCATATCTTCTCCGGTAACTTGCTCCCCTCGGATAAATGTTGCTGTGCTCAGAAGAAAGCCGACGACTTGTCTACATATTGTCGTTAAGATGCAACCCGCATCATCAATGCTTGTAAACATCACTGGAACGGGACTAGGAATATACATTCGAGTTCCATATAGAATATCTTGTGCTTGAGATATTGTGGGATCGATCGCAGAAACCAAGCCAATGTGCGTACTATGAAACGCGACAAAAATGACATCTTCAATGACATCCGGGGCTGGTGACATGGTTCGATCCGTTATCTGACGGTTCTCGCGATCTTTCATCCACTCTTGAAGTAAATTCGCCGCGCTTTGAATCTGAGTCACCGCCGACATTTGATTTCCATGAAAATTTTCGAAGGAAAATATGAGAAGTGTGGCAATCAAAGTCATACGAATAGGTACGAGTTTTTTCATTCCTCCGAGAGCTTTGCCATATTCTTGTACGGCAAATCTGTAATCATCGTTCATTGTCATAATCTGACCTTGTTTTCGTGCTTTCATTACCCTACTGAGAGCCCCAATCGCACAAACAGCTTGAAGAAGACAAGGTTCCTGATGGCATGCTTGAAGAATGACTCTGTTCCACAATTCAGAAAAGAATCCACCGAACACCTGAGTCGTAACATCACTACAGAAAAATCGAAAGTACTGGAAATGTTTAGGGCTTTCGAATTCAATATCAG
Organism: Ciborinia camelliae; assembly: GCA_025890175.1. Classification (NCBI taxonomy): domain Eukaryota; kingdom Fungi; phylum Ascomycota; class Leotiomycetes; order Helotiales; family Sclerotiniaceae; genus Ciborinia; species Ciborinia camelliae. Next base: position 576,264 of record JANPYM010000004.1, read on the forward strand.
AAATGCCCCTTATAGGTTCATGGCTAAGAAGTTGTTTTCCAAGTTGTTGTCCAACATTTTTAGGTCGAATGTTTCTCCTTGCTACGAGAGCTTCTTTCAGAGATTCACGTGTTAAATAACCACATTTTTGAGAAGTTCCCTTGTAGAATATTTTACAGCGATAACATTCCGGCTTCGCTTCATCACATTTGATTCGTCGAGCTCTAGTTTCAATCAGTATCTGGGGGAAAAGAATATAGATTCGTCGGTGAGGCAGACTTGCATGTTGTACAGCCCGAGTGAACCTTCGGTAATCCTTTTCTCTTTTGCAGTCGGATCGGTATTTGTTCTCCTGTACCAATATTTCGTTTTATCTGTGGTGGTGGTGCTATGATCAAAAACATTTCGCCAGGAATTTTTGGGGGGAGCGTTCAAGATGATCGCAAAGACATCAAGATTCAGGCAGGGCAGAATGCTCAAATGTAACATGTCTCTAATGACCGAACCAACCGAGTATCCAGCTGATTCTCTGCACAATGCACATGCATTGACCCTTGTCACTTATTTCTGAGCAGATTGGCTTCAATGAGACTGTGGGTCATCAGGAGGTTCAGGAATGATAATGCGGCGTAGCAAGAACTGTCATTTTTTAAGGAGTATGTCGATCCGGGAAGACGATCCGGCAGTAGATACTGGGCACATAATTGTAGAAGGTTGATGGAGCGCCAAAAGTTTCGGGCCTGGGACGTAGAAATGCTCTGGGACATAGTTCTGGCCCAGATCCAAGATTCGATTTGTTTAAATACGGTTACAAGTTACTACACGGGAAGAGAAAAGAAAAAAATTCAAATTTGAACTTTAGAATTTGTGGTGAGGTTGATATTTGTGGAGGTAAAAGAGGAGCCAGCCGCTGTACTAGTATCTCGAGTATTCCCGGGAAGCGGAGAACCCCTCCAAGTAGGCTAAATTGGTGAAATGTGGGGATCATTGCGAGGGAGTACCTAGGTAGCTACTGTATCGTACCGGTACTGTAGGTATCTCAATGACCATTCTCAATCAAGCGTCCTAGAGTCATCGGCGGGAGGCTGGGTAATATCAAAAGCTGCAGAGCTTTTAAGACCTGAATTAGCCCCTATTTTGTTTCCCCGCCACCAAGACTATTTAAAACCCCTCGGCCCCGGAGCGCCATCAATATTCTTGATCGTATAAAAATTGCTCTCATTTCGACCAGTTGAAGAGTGTTGAATATCCCGAAAAATTGAATGTTGGACGGTGCTATCCAAATTTTCGAAGAAGCAATTCGATGTTCAGCAGAAGCCTGAATACTAACTTGCTATTTCAAGGGCAAATGATCACGAAGACAATCCGTGGATCAAACAGTTATTACATTTTTGCAATCTTTGTGGATTGAACTGGAGGATAAGAAGATCAGTCGTATTTGTTTCGGCCATTGAATATTATCACGGGCTTTGGGAGCAAAACGTTGAACAACAACCGACCGGAAAATGGAAATTGGCACACACGGAAATGGACCCCACGTCTGTGTGACAGAGCAGGCTATTCCAAAAGAAATACAAAAAGCTCAGTCTGCACCAGATGAATCAGGATCAAGTGACTACTGGGCCATCAGCGTCGGCGACCGGTCTGCTTCCCAAGAACGATAATGTGGAGGTTTGGGCCAATGCATAACATACAAAAATTCCAGGTCTTTATATGGAGGAGATGCTGTTTACCAATCAGGGACATTTGGGTTTTGATGAAGATATGTTGCATCGCGAAATTAAAGTGCCGGAATCGAGGATGAGGAAGTAGCGGAGGAAGGGAAAGACGACGCAAATCCAAGAACACGATGGGCTGGCGGTTATTGGTGCCACTTCCGTGGAGATGGCCGAGAAATCCAGTGGACGAGGTTTAAGCATGAACAGCGAGAGTTCATCCAGCAAACCTGTATTCTAAACTTTGAGGAGTATAATCATATTTTTGATAATGCTTACACGCAGGTGGAGACCTTTCAATTCTCTATTTAGCAATAGGCTTCTGGATCAATCTCAATAGTGATGAGCCCGTGATGTGTCAGCCGCATAAATGAGGAATAAATATACACCGACTGGATCTCAGCTATATAATCAAAGGATCTTGCTGGCGCTCTCCGAGAAAAGCCCTTTATATGGAACAATGATCAATATCAAGATGCAGTGGTACCAATAGTTATAGAAATAAAGTTCGGTACTCTCTGTAATCAAAATAGGTTGGTATTTGTTGGAACAATGGTATCTCAGAGATATGGTGGTGCATCATGAATTGCCAAAATTACATAAGCGTAATTGCTCAATGTTACACTTCATTTTTGGAGTTTTGATCCTTTCTCATATAGACATGCGAATCATGAGAATAACAACCTGAGTTATCATATAAGACATCTCGCCATCATCATCAGTTGCTCCCCCAAAATCATTATGCCAATAAGCCAAGGTATTCAAACCCTGAAGTGATAAGAGCGGCTGAATGTCACACAAGATGCCTACCCACGCCGCCCCGCGTTTGGGGGAGATTAAGGGTCTAAAAAAATCTACCGATTAAGAACCATTCTATCACGCAATACGAAAGACGATGGAAGGATTCTAGAATCCTACCCAGGCTGCAGAATTCTACCAATGTGGTTCAAGAAAAGGGCATAACACATAATGACGCTAAGGCTTTGCAACGCTGAAGAATGTGGAAATGAAGGTGACGATCCTGCCCGACGTGAAGCTGATCGTCGAGAAAATTGAGGATATAAAGATCCAGGAATGTAGCATCGTCATACTCCTCATCTTCATCTTCCTATTTGGCATCCCATCTTTCATTCTCCTATTTTCTCTCCATATTTTTTTCAACAGTTCGAAATTTCCAATCATGTCTCTTTCCAAGATTTTTATTGCCTTCACAAGCATCATTGCTATGGCTTCCAGCAACCCCCTGGTTCCTAGAGCATCAACTGCTTGCTCGACATCCAGTGGTCCTGGTTTCTGTCAGAGCACTTCTAGTTCTTGTTCGGGCGGAAAGTATATAGCTGGTGCTTGTCCCGGCGGAACGGACAATCAATGTTGCGTAGCAAAATGTTCCAGTGGAAAGGGTGTATGCCAAGCAACATCCGTAGCATGCTCTGGTGGCTCCTTCAGCTCTGGCCTTTGCCCCGGACCTGCTGACATACAAGTATGATCTTCCCAAAACTTCAATGTTCTATGTTCTCATCCCCAATAGTGCTGCATTAAAAGTGGCAGCGGTACCAGTGCCGGTTCTCTGGGCATCGATATATCCCAACTCGGGACCAAGGCTTTCTTTGAGTGCGCCAAGAAAACCAAAGACGTAGTAGCTATCCGTGGCTACCAACAAGCATGCGGGACAGGTGGTCAAGTTGACAAAAATTTCGTAGCCTCCTACACAAATGCCAAAGACGCCGGTTTCACCCACATCGACTCCTACATCTTCCCCTGCAGCGGCACACCCACCGGTTCCGAACCAAAATGTAAGAGCGTCGATACGCAAATGGCCGAATATCTCAAAGTGATCTCCGACAACAAAATGGACATCACAACCCTCTGGCTCGACCTCGAGCCCACTTCCGCCTCCAGTTCCCCCTGTAATGCGTGGAATCTAGGTGCTGCAGCGAACGAGAAATTGGCCAAGGAATGGGTTGCAGCGATGAAAGCTACAGGATTGAAATGGGGAATCTATGCTAATGGAAATCAATGGAGCGGAATGTTTGCGAGTAGGAGCACGGATATTGGGAGTGATTTACCTTTGTGGGCTGTGCAGCAAGATTATAAAGAGGGCGTGAATACGGTGGATACCTTTATGGGGGGTTGGACGAAGGCAGTTGCTAAGCAGTATAGTCTTGGTTCGTATACCTTGGATTTTCCTCCCCTTTTGTTGTCTTGTTTGTGGGTTTCCTGATACAGTAACTGATCTGTGTAATAGATACTGAACTCTGTGGTCTCGGTGTGGATTTGGACTCTTTTTTGTAAATGTTTGATGCGATTTGAGAGTATTGGATCAGTTGCAGTAGATGATGATATGAAACTATTCAGCGGGTTTCCTGTATTTTTGTATTAGTTTCAACAACTTCCTTGCCCTTGTCACACATTAGCCTCAACTTATTACCATATTTGTGAGCGAGGGCGAGTGTGTATATTCCGGCATTTGATATTGCCACGCAATATTGGCATACACAATTGGAGTCACCACATTACGAGCATTGAAACTTTGAGCAAAACTCAGAACTGACCATGTAAATTTAACCACTGCCTTGCCCTTCTCGCCAGTGTACTTATACATAAAAACGCCAAGGGTATTCCGGAATCCAACGCCACCATGCCATCGCCCATTTTCATGAAGTCATATCATCATATCTGAAAGTACCATCTATCTATCAATTGATCACCCTCCATATTGTTTAAACAGCCCCAGCCTGATTCATTGTAACTCCTCTATCTGCACTCCTCCTTGCCGGACTGTCAAGCTCTTCGAAGTCTCTCGCAGCAATCTTCGCATTCTCAAGAGCACAATTGAAGCGTTCTTCTCCAGGTGGAAGGATCGCTGCCAGGTAAGTATTTGTTGTAAATTTAATGACGAACAAGCTGAAAGTTGGCATCTTCAATTCAAATAGACTAAATTGTTCGGCGGATTTCGGTGTACCAGTATAGCGGGAAGTACTTTGTTTGAAGTTCTTGATGATGTTTGAAAGGCGCTCGAATCGATCTGAGGTAGTATTTACGTCTCCCTCCGGCGATGTCCAACTTGAGACAACAAGAAACGAGGAGCGCTCAAATAAGAGAACTTCTTCAGCTTCAATGATTGTACCTAGTGAAGAGAGATGTCTTTCAATTTCTCCAAGATTTGGAACTAGATCGTGAATGATTTCTGCCCATGCTTTGTAGAGTGATTGGTCCCAAATGGATGTTGCAAATGGTACGATATTGAAAGATTCTGATTTAGATCGGACGAGTGATATTGTGTCATGGTACATGTCTTCGCGTCTGTTCGGAAGGACAAGATCCATTTTATGTACTAAGACATAGATGCTGGCGGTTGGTGAGAATTGGGCGAGAGCAGTAATGATCGAGCGATATGTTAAGACATCACGGTCGAAATCTCGAGATTCGACGTCGAAAACGTAAATAAGGACACCGACACTTGAGAAGACATGTTGACGTTGTTGGGACAAGTAGTTTTCCATGAATGCATCCTGACTATTATTTGTTAGCCATGTTGGAGCATAAAACCGAAAAAATAGCAGGTTGGAAGAAGATAGGCCCAGAAATTGCTACAGAACTGCGAATATCTTGTAACATCTGCCAAAACTCCAATGCAAACAGTGGGTGAAACTGCCCGCACCTGTTTGCATGAAGCTCGGAAATATGAGGTGACGAGAGAACTTACCCTCCACAATCCCATAAATTCAATGTCAAATTGCCCAGAAACTTAACATGACTAAGATCGACATCGATTGTTGCTCCCAATCGTCTCGTATCCTTTGCGACATAGTTCGAAAAGATGATGCTTCTCATAGAACTCTTTCCTGAACCTGATTTACCCATCAATAGAACCTTCTTCTTTCTTGGTTTCTTAGATTCGGATGGAGAAGAGACTGCCGCTGCGGCAGACTCCTGTTGAAGTTGGTGGTTCTCCATGTTTGGTTGAGGTTGAGAACTGGAGAAATTAAAGAGAGATCGGAAGGTGGAACTTGGAGCTTCAGCATTTGAAGCACTGGTAGGAGGGCGGTGAAAGAAGTTGTTCATGGTTATGGTGGAGGTGGAGCCCGGTGAAATATTTATCCGATTGAATCCCAAGAAATATTTGAAAGATCCAAGACAATCTTGTATCTTTAACAATACCTAGTAGAAATATTCATGTTTATTTTTGATACAAGTCCTGAGTATTGTTTACAAAGCTAATAACTTATGGACAAGACTAAAGGATTTGAAAGACAGGGTTCGGGGTTTAAGTGAACCTTTCTTAGCCTATTAGAAATCTATATTCTGTCTCCCTCCACATGGATTTGTCTGAAAGTCAACAAAAATCAAATATTGTTGGAAGACCTTGATAGCTACCTGTCTTTCAAGCTCAATCATGTCATCTTCTTCTCAAGAGCATGTCATGTTAGTTTCAGTCACCCGGGCTTCAAGTAGGAGCACCACCACAGCACAAGTTCAACTCTACGTTAATTTTGATCAAAGCCGGGCAGCATCACGATTTATCAGAGAGAGATGGATAGCACTACATCTTAGACTTTCGAGCTCTTTTACTAAGCAAGGCGAAATTGCTGGTCATTTGGGGGGGATAATAATACTTGCTATTGAACAGAAATCTTGTATACAAGGCAGAAGGAGCTCTTTCCCTCTCCCGAGAAACAAGAAAGTGGTGGTAAATGAGAGCCTCTCTATAGCTCTGGTAATTTCGATTCCGATCAACCATTGGCAGGATAAGAAATTGGAATTGGGTACCTCGAGTCTACACTAAATAAAGCAAATTCACTTCCGGCTTTCGAACGAAACGATTGCATATACACATCACGTTGGGGACAATTTGCTCTGATCTCATCTTGGCGACAAGTCATCATGCTGAATTATCGGTATTTTTGATTTTCAGTAGTTTTCATTTCAATTTAAACACGTTTGGACGTTTGGGACGATACTTTATCATTGGACGTTTGTATTATTATAGTGGCCAGAGGCCACGAGAAACTCTCTTCAGTCTGGATCTGTCCCAATCTTGAGTTTGCACCGTCTTTTTCTTGAACTGGAAATGATTTGTGTATTTTAGCCAGGGAGGACTATCTTCGTGCTTCGTTAGGATCGGGGCAACCAAATCTCCGGCATAATGACGCTTAAGAAGAGACTTTGCATGTGGCGGTCTCCCGTCATTAAAACTCTCCTATTCATACTCAATTATTCTTTGTCTCTGATACACAGGCACCTCTATCACACTAATGAGAGGTCAGCGTTGAGTGGTGGTGACATGTAGTAAAAGGACATAAATTCCCAACTAGCCCCTGCCAATAATGTTATTAAATTTGGGGAAAGTTATCATAGCCGTCCTGTCGTTCGGCTGCAATGGGTTCGCATGCACCCGTATTCCATCCTCGAGTTTTACCAAATTCGTCTATCGAATATTAGAAATCCATTGGGATATTACAGAAAAGCCTAATCCTGCAAGTGCCTTGGACTCTATCCAAATATCGTAGATCTCACAAGCTTCTCCATCCATAAGTTGGCGCTGCTTAACAAATATGTTATACTCTTGTATTCTCGAAGCTGAAAATTTATCTAGTCACACATTTGTTCCATTTTATATAAAGGACTTCTGTCGAGTTAACGAATGTCAATAGTTTCGAAGACCTCGTGATCAATTCTGGAGAACTCGTTGCCAAGATTACGGATGAAGTATACTGCCAATATGTATGGATTGCCAGAATTTATGTTTCCCTCATAGCAACATTGTAGAGCGGCAATCTTGGTGTCTGATGGATGGGCTAAAGTTCCGTGTGCTAGGTGCTTGACAAAACCACAAGAGAAATCTGTAAACGGCGTCGCGAGTGATAGCTCCAATCCTAAGCCCTTATTTCTCACTTATTTGTCATTACGTATGGTCTCCTTATTGAATCTGTGTTCCATCTCTGAATCGCGTCGAATATTGGGAAGCCATTTTGGCAGAATCACGAAACTCTGTGGGAGAATGGGCCAGTAGCCCACCTCCTATTTTGCTCGCGTCTCTGCGAATGTAGACTCATCATGGGATATAACCAATATTTGAAGCTGAAGTCTCAAAGGCTTTCTTGCCCTATTCATATAGTGGAGCCATATTTATGTCAAATTTACCTACGAGACTGTAGGCCTGATCCTCGATTCTACTTGTCGTTCTTTGCGAAGCCCAAGATATTTTTTGGGCTATCGAGGCGCTTCTCCAGTTTTCCATATCGATAATTTCCGTGGTAGTTCGAAGGTCGACTTGAAGGTCTTCCTTGCTACCAATCAGATTCCAGTTCCGGTGGAAGAAAAGTCATTTTTCTGAGGAAAGAAACTCCTGTAAAGTCCAGCCTCTAGTGAACTAATCACTAGATTTATGTCTGCCGGTTTAGAAGGATTTAGACTACTATCAATATCGCCCAAGTATGCATAGCAAACTTCTACTTTCTAGTACCATTGCACGTGAAGCGAACATCGAAAAGCCAAGATCACCAGCTCCTAGTATTTTGGGACCGGCTGTTGTCGCGCGCTCCGAAACATAGAGTTGATAGCTTCCGACAGTTCGGCACTGTTCGCTTTGTCAATGCAGCAGTTGTCGATCAAAACACACACATCCAATCATCTCGAGTGGCCTGCGCACAACATCCTTTAAATTTTATAAAACCTTCCGTGTTGGTGTAACCCCCGGCTTGCATTTGCATGTCGTGAAATGTTACTTCTTTTTTCCCAGCGATGCGAAAGTATGGCATAGGGTGGAATATGGCCATCGTAAAATCCCTGGTGACAACGTATCGATGTGTTTCTCAGACGCATTCTCACCTTGGCGATGAGTGTTCTAATTTTGAGTACGAAATATGCGATCTACCAGTACTCTCAATTCATGAGTTGAAGATAGCTTGGGAAAGTTCCAGTAGGTATGTGGTCCATCTATCTCATCGATATACCTTACAAAGGAACAGGGAAAGGACATGGGGGAAGATTTCCTACACTACAAATAGCTTTATACCTATGAGTAGGCTTAGCAGGTTTATTCGTTGACCGTCAGGATACTTGAAGAATGAAATTCGAGAAGTTGCTAGACAAATGCGCACGTCACTTAGACATAATGTTTTCTTCTTGACAAGCATTTGGGGTGAAGATAAAGCAACCTTTCAAAGGTTTTTGTAAATACAAAAAGAAAAAAATAGTGCTCTAAGCAGTAAGCATCATTCTAAACAGGAAGGATTTCTTGAATGGATACCAAAAAATAATTAAAGGACAATTGATCACTCAAACAGTTTCTTCACACAAGAACCAAAAGTTGTCTTCAGGACATTGAGATATTTCCAACTCGACACTGAACCTTGAGAAATGAAGTGTCCTCCTACCCCTTTGTGCCCTGGTAGTATGTCAAGAATCGCGCAAGATATCTGGCCATCGGGAATCCTGGGATCGGCAGCCTCTACGGTTATGTTCAAGGTGTATGATGATGAGATACGGGTGTTGATGAGGGCTTATGCTGAAGGGTTATGTAATGGGAGCCGGCAGTGTGTTGTATTGATTCACAGACTGTGGGGAGATGGGTTTTTTCTTCTAACTCGTTGTCCTCTTGTGTTCCGTTGCTTTGTTGCATTCTTGAATTTGATGTCTTTTAGGTATGTTGCTGATGATCCCTTGATTCTTCAAAAAAAATCTCGAAGATATCTAATATTTTCATATTCCTCTGGATAATGATGTGGACTAGTGTGTGAAAAAGGAGGTGAAGGGCGCGAGGGAGAGTTATCTTCGGTGATAGGAGCTTGGGCCGGGGATTCAAATCCGGGGTTGGTTGAGGTTTAGGATATGAGTGGAGGGTAAGTACGGCATGTTGAAACTCGCTTCCTTCGTAATGGATAGGCATCAAATCATCCTGGGTGCATGTAACAATGCTTGCTCGTTCCTCCTCTAGCCCTACACTTTTCACTGTCCCGGTCTTTGACTTCTTGCTCGTGGTCATAGGAAAATCGCTTCGATGTCTCATAATTCCTCTGGGTCTACAGTCAACGGTTTCTTCTTTATAATAGTATCGCTGACGATTGATATCGCTCATATTGCAAATTCCCGGTTCTTGAATGATGTTGAAATAGAAATTATTGCTTATTAGCAACAGAATGGACCTTATCTAAATCATTCGGATCACCAAGGATCTCTATTGGGTAATGGGTTCAAAGGTTTGTGGAAAGCTTAGTGCACCCCCTCGGGTACTCATGTAATGCTACCCAATCTAGTAGCTTACTAACGATTATGCTGTTTGCCCGCCAAATCTCATTAAAAGTCTATAGAGAATAAAAAATCTAATATATACATTAAGTGGCATTTTGTGGAAGAAACATGTCACATTCACTAAATCCAAAGTTGCATAAAGGAAGTGGAGTATCGACTATTTGACCTAGCAATTCCTACCTATCATAACATCATTTTGTCAAACGCAACCTGTAGGCTGTATCTGAGTTGGTCATCTGACAAATTCGCAATAGTTTTTGCTCTTCTCAAAGTCCTCGTACTCGCAGTAGCAATGACCCTTACAACAAGAACATGTATTTCTCGTGTTAACAGGTTTGAAAGATTCCCAACGTAGAAACCCTTCCTTCCCAGTACGAAGATTCTTAACCTTCACCTTACCCCAACCTTCTTCCCATGCTTCGATGTATATGCAACGGTCTCCGACTTCGGTTTCGAGAATAGGTCCGAAATTGACAGGATAGCTGGGGAGATGCTTCACGGCTAGAATGGCGCCGGGTGTTTGTCCGGCAATCGTCATGGGGTCGTTTACTTCTGGAGGCGTCTTCGTTCCGATATTATCAGGACCTATACCCAGTTGGGTTGGCGGATTCGAAGGAACAGGCATCTGAAGTGGCATAGAAACTGTTGACGAGTAAGTATTGGTGAAAAAGTCATCGATCTGTCCCCAGTCCTCCATGATGGGAAAGTCAAAGTGCATACCATACATTCCACTCATATCCTGACCACCATAAAGGGGCACCGATCTTTGAGTTTGCAGTCCGACTGGACGTCGTGCAGAATATGCTTTCCAAGTCTCGTAGACACATCGACATTCTCCACTCAAACAGCCACATTTTCCATCATATGGAACGGGAAGTAGATCTTCCCAATCGATGGTTCCAGTCATACCAGTGCGAACATTCTCGACTTCGACCTGATTGACATTATGATGTACCAAAACCTCGACACAATCACCAACTTTCGCAAGAGGTGGGCAGAAACTGGTTACTTTCAATGTCCTTTTGACTGGAAGAACGGCGCCGAGTTGCTGGCCTTGGAAAGTTGCCGCATCCTGAAGCTGGATTACAGGTCTTCCATTCTGTGAGTTCTTTCTCGGTGCCATCGGAAGTGGATAGTTGATAGATGCAGAGGCATCAAACGGTGTACCGGGTAGGCTGTAGTCCATTTTGAAGGTGGTGGAGAATTTTCCAAGACTGATATATTTTCAATCATGTTCGGAAGTTGAATAAAAGTGCTAAATAGTGCTGGAACTAAGATCATCTTCGATATTAAGTACATATACGCCCGAGCTCCGGAGAACTCTAGGCGTGGTTCCTTTTTTCTTTAAATGCGTCACGATTTACCGCGTAAAGAACCGTGATGCATCTATCCGCATACCAAGGCGCGTTCTCAACGCCACTATATTTCATTGGGATAAAATGACTCACATACATGGATTGAATTGGAATCACGTCGCTGTTTTCTTCTTCTCGGGCTGTAATTCCAGTAACGGGCAGACGAATATAGTATTCGTTATTTTGCATAGGAAAACAGTGCGCCACACATGCAGTTTGACAGGGTATAAATGATACCTACTCTCCGTACTGTCCTTGTAGGGTCTCGGGTAGCCGAACGAATCGTGGGAATCCCGAGCACAATAAATTGGTAGAAATTGATCACCAATCATATTGGCTCAGTCTTCTTTCTGGTAATAGGATTTTCACATTGGAATTTGAAATCCGGAGTTTTGCAGCTTGTGTAACACACGCAAAGAATTTTTCATATATAGGTATGTATCCTTAACAAAAACAAAATGATAAGGATACAAATGGAATGAGTTGCAGAGGCTTGGGAGAATGTATCGATTTCCAGGCCTCCAATATACCTGGATGCGCTCCAAACAACTAATCTAGCCAATAAGTGAAATTACCTTTGGCCTTTAAGAAGTAACATGTTTTCTCAAAATTGCTTAACTCCCAGCTTCATCGTATACCGCCGTTTCGTTGTTCATCCAGCATACGTCGCCTTACCAAAATCCATATTGCAATGACGGACAGTATCAGAGCCACTATGCAGTGCTTTACGTATATCCTGGGATTTCGGTCACTTGCACCATCAAGACTTATATCGGGTGAGTCACGAAGCATGTATGTTGGAACTTGGTTCCTTCATGAATCATGATCAATGTTGACTTTGTAACATGTAAGCTGATCAACATGCTCGACTACTCTAGGTTTTTGGGGGTGCCAATGCCTCCCCCTGACCGTCAAGAGACAGTCTCGTTATCTATATTTTTTGTCGCATTTCTCTATTTTTTTATCAAGAATTATTTTAATTAGCCAAGGTTATTTCAAATGATGAACGGTTTTATCACAAGCATTTAAAACTTTTGTGAAGGCTTTAACCATAAGGAAGGTTTGGTGAGAAAATCCATCTCCTTGATTTTTGTTTCCTGCATTATTATTGAATAGGCGAAAAGTCTCAGGAGAGAACATCTGAGAATTTGTGTATATTTCTTATAGTCCATTAGTCTACACGAGGCATGATGAAAACTCGGGAAAATTTCTAATATGATCTTATTATCATTTCAATGATGAGGAGGTGTGTTAAATTAGAAGATCAATGCAATATTACAGCTAGTTGATTGAATATATTCTTTGCTTTCAACGTAGAGTAAAATCGATGATAGAGCATCGGATTTAGTTTCGTTCCCAATTTTATGTTGATGTGTATAAAGAATTACCCAAATGAGACTAAACTTTCAATTTTGAACCTTGATGTCTTCCCATGTCGAGTCACCTAGTTTAGGAGAACAGATTATTCCTATTCGATGCCATATTTCATAACTAAATAGGTATATGTATATATATATATATATATATATTAAAACTCTATCATTGCAAGCTCTTACGCAGCCAGCCAGGTTCCAAGGACATACATTCATTACCTTAAAAAGTACACAATTTACTCTTCCCACAAATCACCTTTGCCAAAGTTTCAATACTTCCACTACTCAACAATTCCAACACCTGCAAATTTGCCTCAAATTCCCTTGCAATAAAGTTCCTAACCTCAATTGCCACCAACGAATCCAACGCATAATTCGACAAAGATCTCGTAACATCCATATCCTCGGCTTCCAACATCAATACCGAAGGTAAAATATGCAATAATCCGCGTGTCACAACTTCCTGCGCTTCTTCAAGAGTAGCAGCGCTCTGAATCGCAGTGTGGAAGGATATCTTTTCGGTGGAAGGGGAGGAGGATGAGAGGGCTTCGTGGGCGAGACGGAGGTGTTTGAATTTTGCGTCAGAGATCCAGAAGGGTGGGGGTGTATGGATCCGCATACCGGTTATCGTGTGGTTGTTACATGTCAGAGATAGACGGCCGGTAATTGCAGCACCGAGCAGTGCTAATACTTCTGCTTCGCTAACAGTTTCGCTTCCGACATTTCTACTTACTTCAACTGCGGTTTCGTGGTTTTCCGCGAGAAAGCCGGCATCCGATACCACGGTTGGATCGATGGATGAGGCGTTTAGCCCAAGAGCTAAACGATATTGAACAAATGCATTAAGGAAAGTATTCGCGGCGGAATATGCAGCTTGGCCTTTGGTTCCTACAGTACCAGATGCGGAGGAAAGGGCGACGAAGAAATCTAACTGTTGGGATTTCAGAGCATTGTGGAAGTTCCAGGCGCCTTGAACTTTCGATCCGATGACTGTAGTATATTCCTCATATGTCATTTTCTCAAATAGAACGTCCTGATTATATTAGCAATGTTCGAATGTCATCGGACAGTTTACTTACTCGGAGAACCATAGCTCCATGAATGACACCTCTCACTTCAGGCATATCTGTAAACACGTCTGCGATAAGATTGTTCACTGCACCACTATCCGTAACATCACAGCTTCGAACCACTATATTGGCACCAACAGCACTGAGATCATCAACCAACTCCTTAACTTTCCCAGTTACGGAGCCACTTCTTGATACAAGAACAAGATGTTTAGCGCCCTTGTTAACCATCCATCTAGCCATACCTCGACCCAAACCGCCAGTTCCTCCAATGAGGATGTATGTGGCATCTGGACGAAGAATTTTGCTTCTTTTGTCTGCAGGGGGGGCCTGTAGTACTGTTAGTGTTTTGCATGATAACTTGTTTGAAGATCACTAACCTTGACCAAATCCTCCGCTTTTGGTGCAATGATTAACTTTCCATCGAAGTCCGCAGATTGTAACGTCTTGAATGCTGTCTCAACATCCGAAATCGGAAAGATTGTGTGACTGATAGGTTTGATGGTATCCTGACTCCAGAAGCTGGAGATTTGTGAAAGAAGTTTGCTCAATATATTTGGCCTTTCGATGCCTAGAGATATCAAATCTACCGAAGAAAAACTCCTGTTGATTCCACTTCCGAGTCTCGTGTAATGTTCTTGTTTTTCGAGATTGATGAAGCGCCCAAAGTTGTTTAAGCATGCAGAAATCTCTTGTAGCGTATCCGCATCTGCTGAGATACAATTCAGCACAACATCAAACTTGCCTTTATGTGTTTGTTGGAGTGTATTTGGTCCGAATGAATTATTGTGGCCTACGAATATCTCTTTGTCTGATAGTCCATACATTGACTTCAATGAGTTCCTTTTCTCAATGTTACCAACCGTTACAAAAATCTTGGCAGTTGTAGCCTGAGCGAGAATAATGGCTGCTTGCCCGAAGGCACTAGATCCTCCGTGAATTAAGACGACTTCATCCGGGAGCAGTCGTCCAATATCGTTCAAACCATAGTATGCAGAACAAAATGCCATAGGAATCGATGCGCCGACCTCGAACGATAAGTCATTCCTGATCTTGAAAGCGGAAGACGATTTCATAATAATTCGGCTAGAGTAAACTCCTTGACAGACCGAAATTCCCGTAATATGATCGCCCTTGGAAAAGTTGGTGACATGACCACCTGTCTTCGTGACAATACCACTGCATTCACAGCCAAACCCATCACTATTGGTCTGGCCCAAAGCATTAGTGAGGTCTAATGGATTCATACCGATAGCTTTAACTTCAACCTCGATCTCGTCATTTTCTAATGGTTCATCTGGTGATGCATCGATGAAGTGAAGGGTTTCAAAAGCGCCTGGCATTGATATAGCCATCTTCAGTAGTCTTTCTTCTTGCACAAATGGTGTTAACTCCAGAACAGAAGCTTTTGATTGTTTGTGGACATATTCGTTCATATCTGTATCATTGATGATACGCGGTGTGAGAACTACGCCCTTTCTCTCCATGAATTCCAGTTCGCAATTCGCGTCGGCTTGTGAACCAAAGACAACCTTGAAGACTTCCATTATAGTTTTGGTTGCGTTATCATTATTAACATTCTCAGGGTCCAAATCTAATGTTGCAAACTTGAGCGTCGTCTCAGAGCGAATACTTCGGCTCAGACCAGTGACCATGTTGGCGTTAGGGTCGGATGAGTTGAGATATGCTCCTCGGACAACCCAAAGTATTCCACGAGGACTAATCAATGCTTTTTGCAACGCAAGAAATTGGGTTGACGACAGGGTTGACAACAAAGGTTCATCAAGTTCTGAGATAAAAAGACATAGCTTTTCGGCTGTTTCAATATGAGATAAATGGCCAGTCTCGGGTCTTTGCCTAGTTAAATGCTCCAAAGCATCGGCCAGTTTGGATGCAAGAGCTTTTTGCTCGTTTGAATTGCCATGGACAATGACAATTCCTTCAGATTGCTTCTCGTTATTTTCAACTCCATTCGTTGTGCCATTAGATAGTCCATTGGAGACTTCCGATGCCCCATTTGATGTGTTACCGTGTTCCGAGGGGGTGCAAGACGGAATTATGGGCTCCCAATCTAATTTATAACAAATTCTGTGCACATCGTCCTCTGAACTTAAACAAGTTTCTACTATTGGTGAGATGATCAAATCGCTTATTGTAATAAGTGGACCTTTTGACAGCTCATTATTGACCGCAAACATAGAGACTTTGGTAGGTTTGGGGTGACCCGAGAGAAAATTGCCCTGGCAGAAGGCCTGGAGAGATACACCGGGACTATTGATGAGCTCGGTAATGTCTCTTGAAATCGTTATTTGTCCAATAGAGGAAGGCAAATAGAGAGTATCCATTGGACTTTTTCCCGCATTAATGATTGGCCAATACATCTCAATAACTTGTTCAAGTAATCCTGGATGAATTATCATGTCTTCTTGATGCTCTTTTGGCATTTCTTGCTTGGTATCTGGAACCACCACGTGTGCCATTGAGGCATGTTCACAGGCGTGACATTCATTCATTCCTTGGAAGCTTGGTCCATAAGAAATACCCAGATTCGAAAGTGCATCGTAGAGTTCATGTTTGTCAATGGCACTTGTTGCTGCTGCAGTGATATTTCCGATAGTCGATTGCAATCCGAGCCCAGGATCATTGCCTAGTGTTGTGCCAATCAATCCCTCGCAGTGCAAGGTCCATCCTTTATTCGCAGCCCACGAGTGGATTTTAAACTCGTCCCAAATGCTAGAAGAACTACTTTGTACACGAGGACGTAGTTGGAGAGTAATCTCAACAGGATCTTCTGTAAGTACAAGTGGTTTACTGACCAAGACATCTCGAAGCTCAAATTTGTCATACTGAACATTGTTCGAGGAGGCTTTTTGAGATGCAGCCTCCACTGCTATCTCGATGAAAGCAGACATGGGGAAAAGCGTTAGAGATTGAACCTTGTGGTGTCGAAGCCATGGGACATCGTCGATCCGGAGAACGTTTCTCCATGTTGGCTCAAGATCATTCGAGTAATTAGCCACTGCACCCAGAAGATCATGACGTTGAACCTTACGGCCTTTTTGTTTTTGTGTTAGACGTGGTTCGTGCCAGTACTTTGTTGTGTGGTTCCAGGGATATCGAGGCATGTCGATCAATAATGAAGGAGGATTGAGAGGAGCGAGATTGATGGCACCAAGGTCAAGAGTTGCACCTTTCATGAACAATGTCGACGCTAACTCCATTGCTGTTTCCACTGCATCTTTATTTCTCACAAGAGCTGATGCATAAGAAATCTTCCTTGCATCCTTCCCACAAGTCTTTAGAATTTGCTTGATTGGACCAGCGAGAGCTGAATGGGGTCCGATTTCAATAAGCATGTTCACCCCAGTTTTGTGTTCGTCCGTTGGTGCACACATATCTGTGACAGCTTCAGAGAATCGAACTGCTTCTGTTAAATTATCAACCCAATACTGGGACTCGAGTCTCGGCCCTTCGACTAGATGACCAAGTAATGATGAATAGAATTTGACATCTGTAGTTTTGGGTGCAGCAAGAGACTGAAGACACCTTCGGTAATCGTCTGAGACCAAACTCATATGTTGAGAGTGATAAGCCACGTTTACTTGTAGCTTTCTATTGAACATTTGTTTCTGCTCCAATAATACTTGAAGCTCGTCGATAGCTAACTCGTCTCCTGAGATGGTTAAGCTAGACGGACTGTTAAAGCAAGCTATACGAACCGTCTTCGCAATGAGTCCGTCGATAAGTGGTTCGATCTCTTCCTTACTACACCCTACAGCCATCATTGATCCTCGGAGATCTGGGAACTTCTCCCGTAATTCAACAGCAGCTATACCTCTGTAATATGCAATTGCCATGCAGGAATCGAGGGGGATAATACCAGCCGCATATGCCGCTCCGATCTCACCACTAGAATGGCCAGCCACCGATGTCGGTGTGATATTCCAGCTTCGTAATAAATCGGTCAAGGCCAGCTGGATTGCTGTGCATGCTGGTTGACTAATATGGGCTTCATTGATAAGCGATGATGTGACGTCTTTATTGAGTTCTGTTATTAGGGAGAAAGGTGCCCCAAATGAAACTAGACACTTTTCGCAAGCATCTAAACATGCAGCGAAGACCGGATAATTTTCGTAGAGCTCACGACCCATTGCGTTCCATTGAGCTCCTTGTCCAGTATATATGAAACCAATCCGCAGTGGTTCAATTTCTCTCACCGGTGAGAGTTTCCCAGAGTTCAGTGCTTGAATGAGTTCGAAGGATAATGTAGCTGGGACCGCAACCCTCCATTGCAGTCTGAATATAGCTAAGTTAGCGCCCGTGCCCCCATTGTTCTCATACAACCTCCGATCTAGCTTAAAACAAGTGTTGTATTTGGGGATAAGTGAAAAGAATACTTACAGAGATCTTCGTTGTCCCAGTGTGTAAGCTACATTGCTCATTAGATCATTCTGGAAGAATTCCGGTCTCCGTTCCAAGTAGATACCGATATTCTTCATGAGTGCTTCTAGCGCACCTTTGTCATTCGCAGATAGAATGATCAGTCTTCTACTTTGTGGTGCTTTCTCGCGAGATTCTGGCTCGATTTGATGTATGAAAGGGGCCCGCTCTAAAACAACATGTGCATTTGTGCCTCCAAATCCAAAATTATTTACACTGGCAAACTGCTTTTGTCTAGGCCATGGCCGCTGACTGATTGGAACCTATGAAAAATGAGCTATGACTTAATTCATCACAATTAACCTAGAAAATACCTTCAGATGCCACTTTGAGAAAGGTATATTCTCATTAGGCGACTTAAAATCGTGATTAGGCAGAATAAAGCCTCGCTCGAGCATCATAGCTGTCTTAATTATAGATATAATACCTGTGAGAGTAAATCAGCTTTCTGGAGACTTGAGAGGAGGAATATCAGATAGTGTGTACCAGAAGAACCTTCTAGATGCCCAATATTTGACTTCACAGATCCAACGAAGAGGGGGTTTCTGGCGTTTCTGCCTTCCCCAAACACATTATAAAGGGCGGCAGCTTCTATGGGATCTCCAACCTTAGTACCGGTTCCATGGGCCTCCACATAGCCGGTGTCTTTTGGGTCAATTTTGGCACTTTCGTAGACCCATTTCATCAGTAATTCTATCCCGGTAAGTATTATTGATTGCAAAGTCAGGTGGAATTCGTTTGGGGCTTACCTTGTGCGGAACCATTAGGCATAGTTATTCCAGGAGTTTTACCATCTTGGTTGATGCCACTGCCTCTTATTACAGCTCTGATGTTGTCGTTATCCTTTAGAGCTTGCTCTAGAGGTTTTAAGACGATCAAACCACAACCCTCACCACGTCCATAGCCAGTGCCACGACTGTCAAAAGAGAAAGATCTCCCTTCGTCAGAAAATAATCTAGGTATGTTAGTCGGGATTCCCAAAAGGCTATACAATCGTGGAAAGCTCACCGAGAATTTGACATTGAAATCCAGTTTTCGGGTATCATATTCAAATGGCATCCACCAACTATCGCCGATTTACATTCGTCATTCCGAAGACTCTGGCAAGCCTGATGTAAGGCAACCAAGCTCGAAGAGCATGCGGTGTCCATGGTAAGAGAGGGACCTCGTAAATCGAAGAAATGAGAAATACGGTTTGATTGCATCGCAAAAGCGCATCCTAATTTGTTCAGTGGGAAACAGCATAAGCCAGTTAGAAATTGGGTTATTTACCTGTAGCTTGGTACATGGGAATACTATCTGTGTCCACAAATGATGCAGATTCATACTCGGAAAATGAGCCACCGACGAAAACTCCCACATTCTTCCCAACAATTTCGTGTTTGGGAATTCCCGCACTCTCCAAAGCTTCAAAGGTACATTCCAGCAAAATGCGTTGTTGAGGATCCATCGAAGTAGCTTCCTGGGCAGTAAGACTAAAGAATGGCGCGTCGAATAGCCCTATATCTTCTTTTAAGAAATTGCCACCAGTAGCATTAAAACATCCCGCCTTTCCAGGGTTGGGGTGATAAAAGGTTGTGGTGTCAAATCTTTCCTTCGGTATTTCTGACCAGCCGCTTCGAGATCTGGAACACAGCTCCCAAAACTCATCTGGAGTGCTGACGTTGCCCGGTAGACGACACGACATTCCAACAATTGCTATGGGTATCTGCTTTGCAACTTGAGGTTGGATATACCCCGATATATATCCATCTTTGAATGCATGCGAATAAATGTATTTGAAAGCCTGTACTTCAGGCGTTTCGTCATTCTCTCCTGAAGCAGCTTCGACGTTCTGTTCTGATATCGCTTCAGGGACTGCATCATTCGTGCGCTCCTGGGGCGAAGTGCAGGTGTCCGCTGAAGTTGCCATGTCTGTTTTGTTGTGATAAAAGCCGGCTTATATCGCAACAACAGTATTCAAGAATCACAATGAATCAAAATCACAAGATGTTTGGCTATGTACGTTGAAGTCGTTTTATTCCTTTTGGACCAGCTCAAGGTAACCTTTACGTAGAAAAGATCGGTTCAAATGATAGCTAGAATCATTGGGAAGATGAGGTTTAAGTTCTCGGTCATGGGTCAGATATGTAAACAAATAGCACCTCGCACGGCTGGTATCCCCATGTCCAAAGCAGTTGATGTTGCACCTACCGTGTCAATCATATCTTGGCCTTTCATCCCATCTTACTAATGATTCAATTCAACCACAAAGTGAACGGTAGAAGGTGGAAACAATTAGCCTGCCAGATTTTGGTATTTTGAGAATCTTCAAGTGTACTGGACATTCTATCACATCACATCATTCTCACATTGCATCGTCCTGCACTCCCTGGTGGACTTTTCACCTGGAGGAGTTGATCGTAGAATATACTACGATCAACACTTCTTTGCGACAGACATGCTGGAGATGATCCATGGAGACGGGAATGATAGGTGAATCATCGACAAACAGCTGAGCCTAAAGCTGAGCTACACCACAAACCTCCATGACGGGAAAATGAGTATGAACCAGAAAATGCAAATAAAAAGTAGGGTTTAAGTAGTTCCCTTTCTGATTCAAGTTATTCTTTGAATTAAGGTCGGTGAAACGAAGCCGGTGGTTAGTGCATGAGGTCCCCTAGAATGCTAAAAATGGACACGTTCGCTTAACAGGGATCTTCTTGGCCAACCATATCACTAGGATTTTTTGAATTACAAAGAACATTTGTCATGCCTAGGCCCCTGCCTCGTGAATGCCATGTATCTAGTCACGTGATCATCCTCTATATTTAGATGGTGATCTTCTGAAGAGGATCCTTTCCTCTTCAGCATAGTTCTTGTATCAGATTACAGATCCTAGATTCCATTCCTTATGCCTGTGCTGACGTGCATCACATATTTGAGATGTATGTTTTCAGCATTCTAGGGGAGAACAGAGGTCGTCTAGAAGAGACGAGGACTCGGGCTGCAAACTGCCTACAGTAAAATATTGTGCATTGGACTGCGCTAAATCGGATCGGTGCCGCATACATGAACTTGTTCTATAAAAAAGGGTATTTTGAAGCTCAGGGTGTGCAAGCTCTAAAATTATACGCTTTTCATAAGTCACTGCGCTATGCGACATTTAGCGGCGATTAGACCAATAGGAATGGAGAGAACCATGATGTGGGGTAGATGCTTTCCCCAGCTACAGCAAGACCACCAGACAAGAGAAAATATATCTGTTGATGTACGAGATGCACCTCCGCCTCCATTGTCAAACCCCTTAAACCCCATATGATCTGTGACCTACACTAAGCTTTCCTGCTCAGGGGATTTCAGGAAACAGAAACGGCCTAAGATTCAATTGGAGTGTCGTTTATCCAATGAGTTAACCAAGAGACAAGATCTCAGATCTACTCGGATATTGACAGACCAACTTGGCAATATACTCCGTCTGTGCAAATATCTGTGCATCATGTCGTGATGCGGAGTATCGTTTATGCCATGAGTTAACCAAGAGACAAGATGTCGGATCGACTCAGATGTTGAGAGATCAACTTGACTCCATCTATGCAAAATATCTGTGCATGATATCGTGATGTGGGGGGATCTTTGTTTTATTGATGTTTTATCTTAAGCATCCCCAAAACTTTGCTATGAAGTAATATAGATACTTATTTAGATCTTCCGTCCAGAGCTCTCTTTCAGAACTTGTACTATTTTACTGATCTTCATACGCCTGATATACTATTCTTCTCTTAATATCAGATTACAAACTATTACTTGATCAAAATTCATTCTCAAATATCTACGACTATGAAGTTTCTCTGTCTTTGTGGGGCATATGGAAGCTCGGATGTAAGTACCAATGTTCCAATGTCGATTGCATATTTGAAGCTGAAGCTGACCAATGTAGAAATTTAAAGTGCAGCTTGGTACGTATCTTCGTCAGCCTTGAATACCTTGCTAGCCATGCTTACTTTTCGAATAGCTCCTCTGATTAGGGAACTAGCGTCTGATGAGACCGCCGAGCTATTTTTCGCTCATGGTCCAGTTGATGCCTATCCCCCCAAAGGATATGAGGATTATTTTGGGCCGGCGCCACATCATCGATTCATAAAGGCCGGTAATACGGAAGAAGGGGGCGATGACCTTCTCGAACGTATTCGAAATTTTCCCAAAGGTGCAACTACAGAAGATCAAATGCGGGAATTGATGAGGAACAGATCCGGTTCCATTCCTGTCCCAAATGCTGATGGCAGTTATGGTGATGAGAGTGCGCAAGATGCTATGGAGTATTTATATGATATTATGCAAGAAGAAGGTCCTTTCGATGGAATTATGGGCTATTCAGAGGGAGCCGCTGTTGCAGGAACGCTATTGTTGCACGAACAGAAGAGATTTGAAACCGAAGGAAGACCACCAATGTTCAAGTGTGCCGTATTCTTCGCTGGGTGGCCTCCATTGACACCTGAATTTAATGGAGTAGTTCTTGCGGATGAAACCGACTTGACAATCACCGTTCCAACCCTTCACATCAGTAAGTCTTCTCACTTTGGTTCTGAGTGGCACCATAGACATTATCTGACTCTCAAATTAGTTGGGTCGCTAGATCCGTATTTGGCAGGGTGCATCTCACTCTACAATGTGTGTGATATGGACAACGCATACCTCTTCGACCATGGAAAAGGACACACGCTACCCAGAGATTCACAGACAGTTCGAGAGCTTTGTAATGTGATACGCACAATGCGCGCAAATATTGGAATCTCGTGATATATTTCAGAATAATTTGCAGGCGTATACCAGGTGCTTGATAGAATGACTATGGATCTATTTGGGTCTTGTTCTGAAGGCCTTGTATTCTTGCAGTGAGCGGGCCTTGTATTTCCAGGCCGTAGAACGGCTACTTTTTTTTTCATCACGAGTATAATTATTGCACAATACCAATTTCAAGGCAGGGTGGCAGCAAGGAGGTTATTATGGCCGTGTATAAGTTTATGATATATTTTTTATTGCACATATTGGCTGTGTGTTCTTTTTCTTTGTGAGGAATGTCTCTTTGTGAGGAGTGTCATTGGAAACTACTGTGTAATCTTCTTGTCACGGCTCGCGCACCAGACTCGCACATGCCTTGCCTTTATAGCTCGCATATAGGCAATATCCATGTGATGTATGAAACAAATCGCCCACCAAACTTACCAAAGATATGAAATATGAAAAGTTTTGTCCAAGCTCTGATTTGAAATACGCCTCATAACACTTTTCAATGTCTGGGCCAAGATTTGACAATAATATGGTATCTGAAAGTAGCGAGTTTGTTTGGTGTGAGATTTGTTTCTTATGTCCCGTAGCATCGTTATGCAAACCTTAACTCTGAGAATCACTGGGGATGGCTTCATGTGAATTTCATACTTCAAACTGACAAACGGACTTCGTGGCGATTCTAACGAAATCGTCGGGTTTCAGAACATTTACAATGTTGGGAGGAAATTTCAGGCCATAGCTGGGTTGTGTGATCACGAGCGTGCATCTGACATGCCAAGGAAAAGAAGGAACAACAGCCCCTGATCTTGTTTGACCCCTAATAATAGCCGGTCTTCTCGAGGACTAGGGATTGGGAAAAACACACAAAGGTAAATCATCCGGACTCTTTTTTCCGGAGGCATTATTTTGGTAGATGGGGAGGTCCCGGAAACATTTCTTCAGCTTGATTGATTGCATTAATTCCATGGCAATATATCTGCTTCCGGAGTCTGACATCACATTTCATACTTTGATCCCAATCGACTGCGCCATGTGCTATAAGCCTATAATCCATATTCACAGTCCGCGGTCAGACCAAGAACTCTCCTCATGCACAGATATCAAGTCCGTTCCTGGCTCCACCACCAATATGTAAATTCTGATCCTGAGACCTAGTCGGGTTCATAATAATAGAAGACAGGGGAAAATTTGGAATAAGAAACCCTACGGAAACATCAGCACAGGTATTGAGCGATTTTGATTTGCTACATGCCTGCCCTAGAAGTGGTGATGCTTTCCGGGGAATCTATGAGGAAATCTTACCTCTCAGAAAGTAAAGATGGCAGGAATCAGTGATAGCCGGTCGTCGTCATCACATCCACCGAAGACAACTACGTCAAATGTAGAGGTAGACTTTGAAAATGGCGAGAACGAAGCCTCGTCATCACAGAATCTTGAGATGGTAGAACGACCCAGCAGATTTCTTGGAGCTCCATTACAAGAGGATACTCCGATGGAAGAGATTCTGTCTCCACATTCTGATGGCTTCAATTCACCCACGTCGCCAAAACAATGGCCAGCTTCAGCGAATGAGCCTTTACTAGCAGGAGACGAAGTTGTTCAAGTAGACAACGGGGACGCCGAAGTTATTGATTCTCAGCCAAAGACTAAGATACCTTATATCAGCGCAGAGTATAAGCTCGCATTGTCTCATTTCATGGTATGTAATCCCCTTCTGCTTAATCGTTGTACACGACTAAAGTTTTCAATAGCGAATATTCTCTTATACTGACCGGAATGACAAACTACTCTTACTAGCAGCAGGAGGTGCTTCAGTACTCACCGGTATTACATTACCTCTCATGAATGTTGTATTTAGTAAGAGCCATGAACTGTCATTTGTATGGTGGTTCTTAGGAGTGCTAAGTCTATCTATCTAGGTGAACTGGTTGGTGATTTCAGTGGATTTTATGATCCACATTCTGATGAAACGAAAGAGGTTTTTATTCAAGCTATTAATCAGAATGTGTAAGTGTCACCATATGTAAATATGATCGAAAGTAAATTCTTATGTGGTGTTCTAGAATTTACATGCTATATTTGTTTCTGGGCAGGTTACTCCTGGATTATGTCGCTGTTGTGAGTACAGGCTAACCTCCAAATACCCTTTCGACACTTTAACACTCCTATAGTTAGGGTTCCGGATGGTAAGTATTCGAATATCCGCATCGATGCGAATATCGTACCTCAATGCTCTTTTCCGCCAACCCATTTCGGTGCTTGATACCCTACCATCAGGACAAACAGCATCTATCATAACCATTACTGCCAATATACTACAACTCGGCATCTCCGAAAAGCTATCCATGTTTCTCCAGAGCATGTCTCTGATATTCTCAGCTTTGATAGTCGCCTTTTACTATAACTGGCTACTCACACTTGTGACGAGCACTGGCTTAATATTTATTATTGCATTTTACTCTTTCACTATCCCACGATTGGTCAAGATGCTTAAGCAAGTCGAGGAGGCTGACCGCGTGTCATCTTCTATTGCGAGCGAAGTTTTCAGTTCGATTAGAATGGTTGTTGCTTGTGAAGCGGGAGGAAAAATGTCAAAGAGATATGCTGCATGGGTCAAAGAATCTCGACGTCGAGGTTTACTTATGTCTCCTTTAGTGGCGATTCAACAAGCTCCTGGTATGTTTTCGTAAACTTCACTTAATTACTTGTATTGACCAGTGTCTAGTATTGTTTGCGATTCATGCGTGAGTTTTCTTATTACATTGATATAATTTCCCGCTTACCTGCATACCAGTACTTTTGCGATGTCTTTTTGGTTTGCCATAAAACTGTACTTGGAGTCACAGATCGTCAGTGTCGCAACTATCATTGTGTTCGTCCATATAAGCGAGCCCACTTCACTTGAGTCCACGATATTAATATATCTCTAGTATTTTATCGTCGATAATGACTATTATAATGTCTATCGGGGGTATAGCCGCCCCTATCACTGCCGCCGCACAAGCCGCTGGGGCAGCAGGTATATTATTCAGCATAATTGATGCACCGCAGCCAAAGACAGAAGGTGTTAAGGCTCCAGAGGTTTCTTCAAGAGATGATATCGTTCTTGAGAATGTCAATTTTGCATACCCCCTGAGGCATGATGTGAAAGTACTTGATAATCTTAGTGTCCGCTTTCCAGCTGGGAAATTGACCGCTATTGTCGGAGCTTCTGGCTCTGGAAAAAGTACTATTGTTGGATTGATAGAGAGATGGTATGAGCTTGATGGAAACCTCACAGACAATGCACTTGTAAGTTTTAGGAATCGATCGAATGAAGAAGATCGTCACTGACTGTCACAAGACACTTTTCTTCCGAAACGGTACAATCACAGTCGGTGGCCGAAAGCTGCATGAGATTGACTTGAAGTGGTGGAGGTCGCAGATAGGCCTTGTTCAGCAAGAACCCTTTCTCTTCAATACTACCATTTACAGAAACGTGGAGTATGGTTTGATAGGCACAAAATGGGAATACGAAAGTTACGAAAAGAAGAGGAGGTTGGTGAAAAGAGCTTGCAAGGAGGCATTTGCAGATGAATTCATTAAGCGACTGCCCGAGGCAAGCAAATCGACAAATTTGAGACTTGATTATGCATTCCGCTAACTTCAACAGGGATACAGTACAGTTGTAGGTGACGCTGGCATAAAACTTAGTGGCGGTCAACGGCAAAGGTTGGCAATTGCTAGAAGTATTGTCAAGCAGCCGAAGATACTGATCCTCGACGAAGCAACAAGTGCTATCGATGTCAGAAGTGAAAGAATTGTTCAAGCTGCATTGGATAAAGTCTCAAAGAATCGAACTACCATCACAATAGCTCATCAATTATCTACCGTCATCAAAGCAGACAACATCATAGTAATGAAGAAAGGGCAAGTGGTGCAGCAGGGGACTCACGAACAGTTGTTGTTGGATCGAGAAGGTCCATATTGGGCACTTGCAAATGCACAACAGTTAGGCAATGGTGAAATTCCTGTGAAAAAAGTCACAATACCAAGCGACCCAGAGAAGCAAGATATAGACTCGCCAAAATTCGAAAGAATTAGCCTTGATCTTGAAGAGCGTCCAACTAGCTCACCATTGCTTCCGCCGATCGAAAAACGGAAAACTCCTTTAGGGAGCTTCATCCTTTTTCTTTGGGAACAAAAGCCGCGATGGGTATGGTATGCAATAATGTTCCTCGGCTCTTTAGGTGCTGGTGCTTCGTTCCCATTGCATGCATTCTTATTTGCGAAACTCATTTCGCTGTTTAATTTATGGGGACAACTTCTCCAAATGCAAACTAATTATTGGTGCTTCATGTTCACTTTGTTGGCTATTGGCGTTGGGATTAGCTATTATGCTCTTGGATGGTCTTCCAACACCGTCTCTTTTGTAAGTATTATCCACCATATAATATTTCAATGACTAATACTGGGTTAGAACATCACAGCCACATATCGCCAAGAATACTTTCAGAACGTGCTCTCGAAGCCTGTATCATACTATGACGAGGAAGAAAACTCCGTGGGTAGTTTGACAGCTAGGATGGCAAGTGATCCTACTCAACTTCAGCAATTGCTCGGAATTAATATGACAGTTGTACTCATTTCCATGTTCAATATCTTCGGATCTGTGGCAATGTCATTTTATTTCGGTTGGAAACTCACTCTGTTAACGGTCGTAACAACAATGCCCATTATTCTAGCTGCGGGTTTTTTCCGACTTCGATACGAAACCCAGTTCGAAAAAATGAACAATGAAGTATTCGCCGGGAGCTCCAAGTTCGCCACCGAATCTATTGGTGCTTTTCGTACAGTCTCGGCCCTCACTCTCGAGTCCGAGATTTGCGGACGGTATGAAAAGCTTCTGCGAAATTATACCAAGAAAGCTTTTCGAAAAGCTATATTCTCAACCTTCATATTCGCGATTAGCGATAGTATTTCATTGCTTTGCATGGCATTTGTCTTATGGTACGGGGGCAAACTTTTGGCCAACCATGAATACACCCCATTCAACTACCTAGTCGTATATTTAGCTGTTGTACAAGGCAGTACCACGGCAGGTCAATCCCTAAGTTTTGGACCAAATGTCGCCCAAGCATTTGCAGCAGCAAACCGAATTCGCGACATGAGACCTGAAGGTAAAGAAGAGCATGAATCGATATTGTACGATTTTGTGGATGAGGACGATGGAGAGAAAAGTGCACGTGGAGTGAAGATTGAACTCAGGAATGTTTCGTTCAAATACCCTACTCGTGATGTTCCGGTGCTTGGGGGACTAGATATGAATATCGAGAAAGGACAATTTGCTGCGATTGTTGGACCCTCGGGGTGTGGCAAGACCAGCATAATATCCTTACTCGAGCGATTTTACCAAATCCAGAGTGGTCAAATTCTTTATCAAGGCACGAATATCAAAAATATTTCCCTAGACGAATATCGCAAATCGATCTCATTGGTAGCCCAAGAACCCTCCTTATTCGAGGGTTCCATCCGCGAAAATATCCTCCTCGGAGTTTCTGACGAAGAAGAAATCTCGGACACTAAACTCCACCAAACATGTCGTGATGCCGAAATCCACGATTTCATCTCATCACTGCCTGAAGGTTACGATACCGCCGTTGGAGCCCACGGAGTGGCATTATCCGGGGGTCAAAAACAACGAATCGCTATTGCGCGAGCTTTAATTCGAAATCCAAGGCTACTATTGTTAGATGAAGCGACGTCGAATCTGGATTCTGAGACGGAGAGGAGTGTGCAAGCTGTATTTGAGAGGACGGGGAGGGGAAGAACTATGATTGTTGTGGCGCATAGGTTGGCAACGGTGCAGAATGCGGATATTATTTTTGTGCTAGGGGAAAGAGGAAATGTGGTGGAGAGGGGGGACCATGGAGAACTGTTGAGGATGAGGGGGTTGTACTGGCAGATGGTATGTTCTTTCCTTGTTTTAATGGGTGATGGTGAAGCGTTCAGTGAAGACTAACTTTTGATTATAGTGTCAAGCGCAGGCTTTGGATCGGTAGAAATGGAGTTGTTTAGGTTCTTTGGATGCCTCGAGGGAATTTGGAATCATCCTTTTGCGGGTGGAGCTGGTTATCATTAAGGTGCTGTAAGCTGTCGCAAGCTGGCAGCTCTGGCGTACAAGGCGCATATCAGGTGTAATAATATCAAGGTTCAAATATTCCATTGAAAGATCATTCTACTTCGAATAGTTCTCAACATTGTGCACGTTCACGATCACGATCACGATCACGATCAAGAATGCGCTTCGATTGTATCCATGATGGTAATTGGGACAATGGGGCGAACAAAAAAGCATCATGGGAAAAGAAAAGCAGCGGTAAGATTACATAATATCAGGGGAAGAGGTTAATCGCGGAATTGCTTGATAGCAGTACCTGGGCCAGTGATGATGAAAATAATTTATAGCTGAACTCCCTAAAAATAGTTGCCTTTTCAAAAGGACCTCGTAGATCTGAATTTCCAAATTGTTACAATTTTACGATATGATCTCAAAAGTTATGGAATCCTTCTCAAATCCCGTGGAGATATTCAAAGCCGACGTTGTTCGGGCTACACAAACTCTTGACCATGACATGCGGTGCGTAAATGTATGCAATATTATTAGACGAGAATCATGAGATGAAGGGTTTCTAGTCTGAGCTATTGTTGTATTTGTATTTGTATTTGTAAGTTAAAATCGAGGTCAAGATCAAAAACAGGTAGAGTGAACCGGTATTGTTCAATGTTGTGCCAGATATTTTGTAGATTGTGGTCTGTGGATTACATAATCTTTACTTATGTCATAATACTCAGATCTGATATATATTTTCATGATTAGCAGATTGGCAGATATGCAACAAATCCATATTTCTTTAATGTTGCATCACAGCCGGCACTTGGCTTTACCGCACCCATCTCGCACCCGAATCGACCCTAATTAGAGTCTTCGGAATTACATTTGAAACACCCTTTTTAGGGTTAAAATGCGAATTGGAAACACCCCTGTACCATATTTAATTCCACCCTATATCTTTAATCTAATATAACTATATATCAAAATATATTTAATATATAAATTTTATATCAATTAATAAAACTTTTTAAAAGCTTTCGATTGATACAATTTTTATTATAATTGAAGCTAACGTTCAAATTCTGTATTAAATTAAAATGATTATATAAATTATAAAATTATATACTGTAAATATATGCTTATATAAACATACGATTTTATATAAGTATACAAACTTATATAAACATATATATCTATAATGCACATGCCCAAAAGCCCTAATACTATTATTTTTGTAAAATTTTATAATTGGTACAAATTGCTAACGTTTTATTCAAATTTAATAAAAAATATATCAATCGAAAGTTCTAATCGTATTTTATAATTTGATATTAATTTTGTATATTTTATAAATGATTTGAAAACTTTATATTGATTTTAATATATTAATATAATAAAAACATAACCTTATTTATATATAATTTTCAAAATATTACATCGCTAATATTGTAGTATTTTAAACCTTTAATATTTTTTAAAATATTACAGCATTAACAACGTAATATTTTAAAATTTTATAAAGAATACAAATCGCTAACCCCTTATTTAAATTTAATAAAAAATATACTAATCGAAAGCCCTAATCGTATTTTATAATTTGATACCAATTTTATATATTTTATAAATAATTAAAAAATTTTATATTAATTTTAATATACTAATATACAAAAAATATAACTTCGCTTATATATAATTTTTAAAATATTACAACATTAACAACATAATATTTTAAAATAATTTTAATAGTTTTAAATTTATATTATATATTAAATTTAAAAAAACTACAAATTATAATATTAATATTTAAATATATTATACTATAAAATATATTATTTCTAAACAATAATCAAAACAAAATTTTAAAAATATTATAAAATTGATTTATAAATAATTAAAAATGAAAATAAATATCAATTTTCAAAATATTAAAATAATTATATTTAATTAAAAAATTGAGATTTTGAAAAAATAAATATATTATTCAAATTCTAAAATTTTATATAATAATAAAAAATTTATATATTTTTTTTAAAAATTTATTTCAAAAAAACTTATATTTTATTTTATAATTTGAATATAATTATTATATTTTAAACCCTATAAAATGAAAATATACAATAACTTTTTAATTATTCAATCAAATTTAATTTTTTTTTAAATATATATAATTATTCGATTTTTATAAATATAAAAAAAATATTAATTTTTAAAATCAATATATATTGATTTATATATATAATTTTAAAATTTAAACTTATTTTTTAAAAAACTAATAATTTATTTAAAATTTATATTATTCGAATTCTAAAAATATATTATAATTTTGAAGATTTTAATATTTCCCCCTAATTATAATAATTTAAATTATAATCTAATTAATAAAATATATATAAAAATAATTAAAAAACTTCTGGTAAATACTAAAAATTATAATAAAAATTATAATTTAAAATAATTTTTATAGATTTTAATTTTAAATTTTAAAAATAACACCATTCGAAAACTTTTTAAGATATCTATAACCTAACATATTTACTTTTTATTTTATATATTTTATTAATAATTAATATTAAATCTAAAATTTTAAATATTGAATTAATAATAAATAAAAATAATAAATAAAAATAATAAATAAAAATAAACAACAAATAATAACAAAATATAAAAAATGGGCTTATTAAATATACAACAAAAGAAAATAAAATTTCACTAATAGGTACATATGCTTATATAAATATTTATATAAGTTTGTATACTTATATAAATTTATATGTTTATATAAACATATACTTACAATTTTATAACCTATATAACCATTTTAATTTAATACAAAACCTAAACGCTAACTTCAATTATAATATAAATTATATTAATCGAAAACTCTTAAAAAGTTTTATCGATTAATATAAAATTTATA
Organism: Ciborinia camelliae; assembly: GCA_025890175.1. Taxonomy (NCBI): domain Eukaryota; kingdom Fungi; phylum Ascomycota; class Leotiomycetes; order Helotiales; family Sclerotiniaceae; genus Ciborinia; species Ciborinia camelliae. The sequence continues at coordinate 608,230 of JANPYM010000004.1, forward strand.
TATTAAATATATTCTAATATAAAACTATATTAGATTAAATATAAAATATAAATTATACAAAGGTTTTTAATTTGCATTTTAATCCTAAAAAAAATATTTCAAACATAATGTTACGGATCTAAAGGTAATAAAAACAAAAGAAATGTTTGGGATATAGAATTTAGGCTTAGAATCGATATATTAGCAATTATTAACGTTTAATATTAATTGATAATGAATTTTTGGTGTAATATTTAATTTGTAAAATATTAATATATATAAAATGGATTTATATAATTAAATAAAAAAAAATTTTAAAAGTTTATAAAATTTTATATTAGGTAAAGTATTATTATTTAAACGATAATTAATGGTATATTATTGATTATTTAAAAGATAATAAAAATTTTATTTCAAAAGTAATAAAAAGTTTTAAAATTATTATTGATTTAATTAATTTTTTATATTTTTTATTTTAATAATTTTTTTTATTTTATTTAAAAAATAATTTGTTAATTAGGTTAATAATATTTAAAATAATATTAGGAATAAAAAATATTTTTGTATTTATTTAATAAAATATTAAAATTAATAATATATAAAATAATATTATTAATAGATTTTATATATATTAATAAAGTATAAATTCTTTTTTAAAATTTAAAAAATTTTTAAAAAAAAATTTTTGTAATATTTTAAAACAATAAATATAAAGTATAAGGGATAATATAGAAATTATAAACGAAATTATAATTTGATTTATTTGAGTATAAAAAATCGTTGGGATATTAATAATTTTTAGTAATATATTGTTTGCTTATTTTGAATTAAATATTAAATTTTCGAAATTTTAAAAATTATTTTGATATGAGAAAACAAATATTTTTTAGATAAAAAATTTTTTTTTTTAAATTGAAATAATATTTTGAAGTAATAGTAAATATTATTTTTTTATCGATATTTAAAAAATAGATTATATAATATAATATTTCGAAAAACGTTTTTTAGTAGTATAATATCAATTTGTTAATATAATTTAATTAAATAATATTATATAAACGAAATTTAAAAAATATATATATAATATAATTTTAAATAAAAAAAATTAATAATATATAATAATTATTTAAATATTAAAAGTTAAATAATATTCGAAATAAAATATAAATAATTTTGTTTTTTATTTAAATAATTTGAAAAAAAATATAAAATATAAAGCAGATAATATATATTATAAATAATTATTTATTAGTTTTTGTTTTAATATAAACAAAAAAATATTTAAATTTTTTTAATAATTCAAAATTTAAAAAAAATTTATAAAATAAATATATAAATTAAAAAACGTTAATTAAATATATTATTTTATTAATATTACAAATTATTATTTTAAAAAAATGTATAATGCTTTATTATATTATTTAAACCTTATTTGATTTTTTTATAAATTATAAAAAAATAATAAAAGTGTTATATTAATAAAATTTGTTAAAATCAAGATAAAATTAAATTAAAAAATTATATAAAAAAATTAATTAATAAAAAAAATTTAATATTAAAAATATTAAAAAAAATTAATAAAATATTATTAATATTAATAAATAAATTATTATATTATTATTTAAAAAAATTTGTTTAAATATTAATATTATTAAAAAAAATATTTTAAAAGAAATTATCCCAAAAAAAAAACGGATTTATATTAATAAAAAAATACTAAATTTTTTCAATAAAAAGGTAGCAAAATATATTGATAGTATTGTGATACTAATGAATCTGCAGGGCAGATTCATCAGAGCATATAGCCGCGTATAGTCGATATACCTGCATTTTACGAATATATAAACTTATAAATCGATTTATAATCGATTTATATATTTTTATAATATATTATTTTTTATTATATATATTTTGATATTATTAAAATAATTTAATATTAATTAATATTAATATATAAATCGATTAAATATTATTTCGAAAATTAAAAATATAAATATAATTATTAAATTTTAATAAATATTATATAAACAATTATTTATAATATAAATAAATTTGTAGAATGTTTAACAAAAAAAACAAATTTGTATTTTACAATTCTTAATAAAATTTTTTATTTAAATATTGTTTTTTTAAATAAAATATTATTATAATTAATATAACAAAAAAATTATATTAATATTTAGTATTAAAAATTTATTATTTTTTATAATATTAATTATTATTTAATTATTGTAATTAGAAAAAATAAAAATTATTAGATAATAAGGTTGAATTTAAAGAAATCAATAAAATTTTGTTTGATTTTTATATATTATTATATGGATTTAATATTATTATTTATAATGTAATATAAATGTTTATTTATATACTTTCTTAATTTTTTATTATTACTTTATTATAACAAAATCTTTTACCCTTATTTTCAACTTTATCTTTATTTTTATTTATTATATATATAATTAAAATATATTATCTACAATTATTTGTATTAAATAACCTTTAAACCAATATTTTATACAATTTTATTTATTATTTAATTATTCCGATTATTTATTTTATACCAGAATATTTTGTAATATTTTTAAATTTAGCATAATTTCAAAATTTTAATAATATTAAATATTAATATTATAAAACAATTTTGTTATTATAATTTTATATATATATATTAATTATATTTATTAAATAATATCTTATATTTTTATATTTATTTATTATAATCTTTACTATATATTTTATTTTTAGAATATATATATTTTACAAATTTTTTTGCAAAAATTCATTTAGATCAATCTTCAATTTGTATAAATCAAAGTTTTTCGATTTTCAAGTCCTTTATTAAATTTTCTTTTGATTATTAATCAAATTCATTAACGAAAAGGACAAATTCAAATTTATATTTCAAACCTTGATCCGATTAACGAGACGTTAATAATAAAAATTGGATCTCTTTAGAATTAAGATTAAAAAATTTAAAATAATATTAATTATTATAACAAAATTATTGCCTACATCACAATTTTATATAATAAGTAATATTAACTTTATTAATTAAATATAAAAAATAATTAAAAAATATAACAATATAAAAAAACATTATATTAATAAATTTAATATAATAATTATAAATATAACGATTAAAAATATATAGTTTTATATTTTATATTGCTTTTAATAATATAAATATTTAGATCTATAAAATCTTGATTTATAAATTATTATCTAAAATCAATTTTATTATTAACCGATATATATTATTAAAAGAATTAATAACTTTAATATATTTGAATATAAACAAATATTATAATTTTAAAATATTTATATTTTAATTAAAATTATACTTTATTAAACTTTTTTCGATTTTATATAAAATAAAGATTATTATATATAAACAAAAAACAAAATAATTGAAATATTATTTTAAAATAATTTTATATTTTATTTAAAACAAATAAAATATTTTATTTGTTATAATAATTTTATAGTTTTTTTATAATTCAAATTAATCGATAAATCTTTATTATTAAACTAAGTTTTACCCTTTTTTTAATAATATTATTTTATATTAAAAAAATTCAGAAAACAAGATAATCGAGATATTTAAAAATATAATAATAATTAATATTAAAACGTTTTTGTATAAAAAAATTAATATTATATATTAATAAATTTATAAAAAATATATAATAATAATATAATAAAATATTTTGAAAATAATAATAATATTTAATAAAAATTTATTATTTTTTATAATTTATATAATTAAATATTGATATTATTATTAATAATAATAAAAACTTATTTTAATATATTTATTAATAAAATATTATAATTTTATTACAATAATATTAACAAATTTTAAATATTTAAAATTTTTATTATTATATTTAAAAACAATTTTAAGAATATTAAATATTATTTTAATTCAAAAAATAAATAAACTTAGATTTCACTTAAAAATATAATAATTGCAAATTTAAAAAAAAAGGTTAACAATTATTTTTTAATTTTATTTAAAAAAATCTAGAATATTTTTTACAAATTGTTTTTTACCAAATAATATAATAATATATTATAAAACAAACTTTTTATAATATATAAATTCAATTTGATATATATCTATATTTACTAAAAATTTACTAAAATATTTATTACTTTTCAAAACAATTTACAATTATTAATTAAAATATAAAAACAAATTTAATTATTAAAATATATTTTTATTAAAACTAATTTTATTAATATTAATATTATAAAAACTAATTTTATTATTTTCAAGAAAATAAATAAAATATTTTATATTGATTACAAATTTTACAAAAACAATAATAATTATAATTATAATAATAAATATAATTATAATAATCGAGATTATAAACGAAAAAGTTTTAATTTTAGATTTTATAATTAAAAATAATATAATTAGAATTTTTCAAATTTGAATTTAAATTCAAACTTATACAATTAAGAATGATTGCTTAATAAAAAACGATTTAATAATAAAAAACAGTTTAACTAGAATTAAAATAGATTTTTGAATCACAATTATTGTTTGAAATCTTGCTTACAGTTTTAAAGAAATTATAATAATAATAATGAAATTAATAATTAATATTATAAAAAGGATAAAAATAAATATAAAAACGATTTATTGAATAACTAATTACAATTGATACAATTATTTATTAATATTAAGATTAATAATATAAACAAAATATTTTTTATATTTTATAATTTAATAATTAATAATAAAAAAATTATTAAAGAATTAATTATTAAAATATTTGTTTATATATTAATAATAAAATTTACAATTATAAAAATTTATTATAATAATATTAAATTTTAAAATATTATTATTAATATTAAAATAATTAGAAAATCAATTATTAAATTAATATAATTTTAGATTTTTTATAAATTGATAAAAATAAAATTTAATATTATAATAACAAATATTGTTTTTATTATATTTAATATTAAATTAATAAATTTAATTAATTTAATTATAATTAAATTATTAATTGGAATAATAAAATTCTATATTATTTTTATTAATATCTTATTTTTATTTAATTTTGTTAATATAGACAAACTTAATATTTATTATAAGAATACTAAAAATATTTTTATATAAAATAATTTATAATATAAAAAATTCTTTATTATTTGAAAATATAAATATATTTTTTTTTATTAAAAAATTTGTATACAATTTTATTTAAACAAAATATTTATTTATATATTAAATAAACTAAATTTGCAATATCTTTATTAGTAATTTAAATATTTAATTATATATCAATTATAATAAATATTAAATTAAGTAGGATATAATTATAATTTAATAATATTTAAATAATTAATTAAATTTTATAAATATTATTAAAAATATAAAAAATCCTTTAATAAATTTAAATTTATATTTTAAAAAAATATAAAATATAATTTTTATATTTATATTAATATATTTTATATTAATAAAAAGTTTATTCTTTATATTATTAATAAAATAATAAAATATTAGATAATAGTTTTATTGGATAATCTAATTGTAAAATATATTTAAAATATATTTCAATATTATTAAATAAATATTTATATAAAATCTCTAAATTATATTATTTATAATATAAATAAATAATTTATTAATAAAAAAATTTATTAATATAATAATAAATATAAAAATAAATATTTAATTTGTATTTATTAAAGTATATTAATTTATTAAAATTATTAAATAATATTATATTTTAATTAGAAAAATATATAATATTATTGTTGAAAAACTTGTAGATAAGAAATTTTTAAAATGATATATTTTTTAAATAATAGTAAAGGTTATAAATAATATTATAAAACTTAATAAGATTATATTAATCTTATTAGTATATAATATTTATTTATAAATATTAAAATATAATATATCTTTTTCAATTATTATATAATGAATTATAATTATTCGAAAAGCTATATTAGTTATATAAAAACTATATACTAAATATTAAATTAAAAAAATTTTAATTAAATATAATAGTTTAATTATTTTAATTTATAATTTTTTTATTAACTTCAATATTTTTGTTTATTGAAAATTCGAATTAATTATGAGAGGAGAATAAATTAGCTTATAAAAGCTTTTATAAATTAATAAAGAAATATATATTATTTAATAATTAAATGAAATTATATAATTTCGAATTATTTAAATTAAATCTTTTTATTATAAAAAAAATCTTTTTTTAAAGCTAATTTTATAAAAAAGATTTAGGATTGTATTATAAATTATTATTCCAAATTAATAATTATTTATATTATTATCAAAAAATCTTTGCTAAAT
>JANPYM010000004.1:627133-727234 GCA_025890175.1 Ciborinia camelliae
TTTTTTTTTTTTTTTTTTTATAAAAATAAAAAAAATAGAAGGGGTAATTAGAATAAAGATTTTTGGTTTTTTTTTTTAATAAATTTTTATTATCTGAATTAAAGTTTGATATATTTTTGATATTTATATTTTTAATTTTTTTAATTAAAAATAGAAAATGTATTTATATATATTAATTAATAATTAATAAATAAGTGAAAAGTAATTTATAAAATATTAATAAATATTTAATAAATTTGTTAAAATTGTATTTATATTAAAAAAAATAAATATTATAATTATAATAATTTTTTTAGTATTATAAAATTTATATATTAAATTAATATATTTTATTTTATAAATTATAATAAAAATAATTAAAATATATTTTTTTTAATAAAAAATGAGGTAATTTTATATTTTTTGTTTTTTAATAAAATTTAATTTTATATTATTATATTTTTATTAATAATAAAGTAATCGATTAATATTAAAATAAAATTGTTTGAATAATAAATTATAAAACTTTTTTTTATAAATATATTTGTTATATAATAATAAGGAATTATTAGAAAATAAATATTTTTGATTTATAATATTATTTTTTTTTAATATTTTTTTAGTTTTATAAAAATTAATTAATTTTATATAATAAAAATAAATAAATTTAATAAAAATTATAAAAGTATTTATAAAATGTTAAGTAATTGTTATAAAAAAGATAGGAAAAATTATAATATTAATAAAAAAATTAATTAAAAAAAAAATATAAAAAGATATAAAAAATGGTATTGATAAAAATTGAAGGTTTGAATTTTGAATTATAAAAACAAAAAGGGTATAAATATTTTTGATAATAAAAAATACAAAATTTAGTTATTTAATAAAAAAATTAATAAAATTTTTGTTTTTTTATATTAAAAAAAAAATTTTAAATATAAAAATTTTAAAAATAAAATTATTAAGATAATCTTTGATATTTAATTAATATTTATTAAACAATTGCAAAATCTTTAACAAATTAAAAAAAATAAAACAATACAAATATATAATACCAAAAATATATTTTATTTAAAATTAATATTTTATTAATAATATAAATTTTGAATTAATAAAAATAAATTATTATTTAAAGATTACCATTTATACAAAAAAATAACCGCAAAAATATAAATCAAAAAAATGTTTTAATATATATAAACAATAAATTTTAATAAATAAAACTTTTTGAACAACACGTTTCAAAAAAAAAAGCTTTATTATAGATTTAAAAACAATAAAAACAAAAAAAATATTTAAAATATAAAATTTAGACTTAAAGTTAATATATCAATAATTACTAATATTCGATATTAATCAATAACAAATTTTTAGCGCAATATTTAATTTATAAAATATTAATATATACAAAATAAATTTATATAATTAAATAAAAAAAATTTTAAAAATTTGTAAAACTTTATATTAAACAAAATATTATTATTTAAATAATAATCAATAATATATCACTAATTATTTAAAAAATAGTAGGAATTTTATTTAAAAAGTAATGAAAAATCTTAAAGCCATTATTGATCTAATTGATTCCTTGCATTTTCTATCTTAACACATAATTCCGAAAACCCTAATTAGGGTTGATTCGGATGTGAGATGGGTACTTTACCGGCATTTGGTTATAGAAACATCATGAACATCTTCATCAAATTGATTTATAATCCCGAGATCGTTAATAATCAAATAGATCTTGCTCAGCCAAAAGTTAATATACATCGAAAAGGTTTTATCCACTGGGAACCTTCACATCCCGTCTTTACGGAACCTGCCATCCCTTCCTATTATTTCCCGAATGCCCCACTGCCTCGGAGATATCTTGGATGTCAAATCAAGGGTTCTGTAAGCCACACAAATTGCTATCATCGTCATGCTGAACAATCAAGTCCGTGAGTTTTTTTCTGCTTCATGCGCAATGGCGCGATATACCCACCTTAGAAGATATAAAAGTATGTGAGCCCTTCTTCCTTTCAACTCATCCCATTTCATTTGATCCAAACAAGCAAGCAATTGAACTTATAACAACACATTCACACATCTACCGACCACTCGATAATACTCCAAATATGTCTTCATCAACTCTCTTCAGTCCTCTCAAGGTTGGAGCTGCCGAGCTTCAACATCGAATTGCTATGGCACCTCTCACTCGATTCCGTGCAGATGATAACCATGTTCCTCTTCCATTCGTTGTCGAATATTACGCACAACGTGCTTCTGTCCCCGGCACACTCCTTGTCTCCGAAGCTACCTTTATTGCTCCTCAAGCCGCAGGCTATACCAATCCTCCTGGTATCTGGAGTAAAGATCAAATCACTGGATGGAAAAGGGTTACCGACGCCGTACACGCAAAGAAATCATACATCTGGTTGCAAATGTGGGCACTTGGACGAGCTGCAGACCCAATTGTACTAGAACAGGAGGGTGGCTATAAAGTCAAGTCTGCGAGCGACATCCCATTCGAGGGAGGGGCCAAGCCAGAACCATTGACGGAGGCTGAGATTAAGGAATATATTGGATTATATGCACAAGCTGCTAAGAATGCAATTGAAGCTGGATTTGACGGTGTTGAAATCCACGGCGCAAATGGTTATTTGATCGATCAATTCTTGCAAGATACATCCAACCAACGTACCGATTCTTGGGGGGGAAGTGTTGAAAACCGGGCACGTTTCGGACTGGAGGTATCCAAGGCTGTTGTGGCTGCTGTTGGCGCCGAGAAGACAGCTATCAGATTGAGTCCTTATTCTCCTTTCCAAGGTATGAAGATGGCAGATCCTATTCCACAGTTCACATACATTACCCAAGAGCTCAAGAAATTGAACCTCGCATACCTCCACATTGTCGAATCAAGAATCACTGGAAATGCGGATATTGAACAGACAGAGAAAATCGACTATTTGATCGATATCTGGGCTGGTACTAGTCCAATTCTTCTTGCTGGAGGATTCACAGCCCAATCTGCACAGGAGGCTGTTGATAAGGTTTATAAAGGAAAGGATATTGTGATTGTCTTTGGAAGGTACTTCATCACCAACCCGGATCTGCCATACAGAGTGAAGGAGGGAATTGAGTTTGAGCCATACGATAGAAATTTCTTTTACAATAAGAAAGAGGAGGAGGGATATACCACTTATGCATTTAGCAAAGAGTTTGAGGCGCAACAAAAGGCTATTGAAGCTTCTGCATAATTTAGATTCCTAGATTTATATATAGATGGATGGATGGATAGATAGATAGATTACAAATAATTTAATAGACTTTTTTTTTCTTGGGTAAAATATCAATTCAATCCAATGTTTGCAAGTACTGTAATACTTCAGGGGCAGATTATTCAATGGATGTTATAACTTATAACTTATTATAACGATTACCTCAAAATGCAACAGAGACTGCCCAGTTGGTATCCGGTTAGCAATCCCTGAACTAAGGTACATACTACTAGGTACTAACCAACCGTAGAAAACCTGGGGATTGTGGGGATGGCCGGGCGGGGATTATACATGGAAGGGAATCTAAGCGGAAAGAGCTCTCAAGCCCGCTGGGTAAGGTTTCATTATTTGATGTCTCAGGCCTAGGTACCTACTACCTACCTAGGTAGGTAATTACCTAGGTACTGAAAATACCTACCTACCTAGTAAGCTTGGTCCTGCCGAACATTAACCCGAATGAGCTTATGTAATGGATATGACCTTGGGAATGTAAAAGGTTGGTTCCTACTAGGTACTCCTATCCATAATCCATCAATATAATATTCCGATCCCTCAACTTTCTATGTACCTAATCAATTGCATTTTCCTCCTTTTCCCTTTTTTCCCTTTTGTGACAATACAAGCAAGCAAGTAAGTAAGTATATGACAAAGTGCTTACGGGAGAGTGTAACATGGTCCCAACGCTAGATAATAGTCTTGAGTCTTAAAGTCTTAAGAAGTCTTTCACGCACCAAATAAATCGTTTCTTTAATTGCATCACCATTATTGCACCGGCGAATGAACCACGTGTCGCTGAAAACGGCAGAGCCAAGCAACCAACTAACAGAACAAAACCATGGATCATGCATTAAGTTTCCTTCACTTCGTTTTCACCTCATATGAATAAACGATCTGGCATCTTCATGTGTTCATAATCTCATACATTCACAAGCTCACCAGTTTGCATCCTCCCTGCGCCTCCTTATATGATAAGTTTGTCGAGACCAATCTCGAATCTGAACCCCGGATTGGACGGCCAGACACCACCTTCCTTGTTGTGTTATTTGTCCGTACGGGACGCCTGATACTACCTATGTATTAGTATTAATACAAGTACTAGTACTCATACCTTCTCTTACAGTTTCTGTGACAGTTTCTTGTGCACGTCCTGTGTTGCATTGCTACTAGGTAGCTAGGAACTAGGGATACCACACCCAGTCATTTCGGCCCATTGACTCCCCTCATCACAATCGTAAAATATCCCGGACCTCATCACACGCACACATTCTCTCTGACAAGACCAGACCAGCATCAATATCTTATCCCACAACTAAATCATGGCATTCCTTCCTAGACGTTACCTTCGTCCCTTACGATCACCTCTCCATCCACAGTCACGCCTCCACAATCTATGGCTCGCTTTCCTAGTCCTTTTCCTCCTGGATGCTTTTTGGATCATCATCAGCCTTCCAAATCCAATACGTGCCATCACGCCTCCATATTCGGCAATCGAATCGTCAGATTTGACGCCAAATGGACATGAACCTCCCTCATTACCAAATCAGAACAATGTATCGACGATGAGAGTTGTAGGGGTAGGAGAGTCATCATCATCCCATGGTATTAAAAACGACCAAGCCTCTCTGGGATCTAGACCAAAGGTTGGAAAAGCAAATAATGAAACAATTTTCATAGCCGCCATATTTCGTCGATCGGAATTAATGCTCCGACAAAATTGGTCACCGGCTCTCATATCCCTAGTTCAACATCTAGGACCCCAGAATGTATACGTCTCAATTGTCGAGTCCGGTTCTTTGGATGGGACGAAAGCGGCACTGATGGATTTAGATGGAATGTTAAATGAGGTGGGGGTCAAAAGGACGATTGATTTGGGTATAGATCAGGCGGCACAGCTTGAAGAGTTAAAACATGTACCAGAGGAGGGAGAGGATAGGAGTGGTTGGTTGTATACGGGGAAGAATGAGAGTGAGACCGGGTGGGAGATGAGGCGGATCCCGTATTTGGCGAGATTGAGGAATAAAGCTATGGAGCCGCTTTTGAGGATGTGGGATGAGGGGAAGGGAAGGAAGTTTGATAAGGTTTTGTGGATTAATGATGTGGTTTTTACGGTATGTTGTCACGTGTTTTCTTGCTACTTTTCGTTCTTCATCCCCTACTTCATATCTCTCATATCTACCCATCTCATCCCACCCCCACCCCCACCCTCACACCTACACCCGTCTCCACAATCAAACTCCCCTAACTAACACGCACCCCCAAGACAACCGACGTAACCACCCTCCTCTCTACCAACAACTACTCCTACGCTGCCGCCTGCTCCCTTGATTTTTCACACCCCTCCCAATACTATGATACCTTTGCCCTGCGCGATTCTTTGGGTCTCAAAACCGCATCAATTTCCTGGCCTTATTTTTACGCATCGCAATCGCTTGATGCGTTAAAGAGGAATGAAGCTGTGCCTGTAAAGAGTTGTTGGAATGGGATGGTGGTTTTTGATGCGGAAGCTTGGTATCCTTCTCTTACTAATGGGGGGAGATATTGGAAACGCGGAAAAGGGGTTCAAAGGATTGAGCTTTAGGGGAGTGTCGGATTCCCTGGCAAAATATCATGTAGAGGGTAGTGAATGTTGTCTCATACACGCAGATAATCCGTTGAGGGATCAGAAGGGAATTTTCATAAATCCGAATGTGAGGGTAGCGTATAAGAGGGATGTTTATGAGCTTGTCAATTCACCCTGGGGATGGCCAGGGCAATTGGAGAGTATTAGGGGGGTATGGAGGGTAAGGGTTGGATGGGTGAGAGAATGGGGATGGGGGTGGGTGGAAAGGGGGAGGGTGAGAAGAAGGGTTGGGGTTTGGGTTGAGGAGGGCAGAAAGGGGAAAGATGGGGATAAGGATAGTGGGCAGAGAGATGAAAGAGAGGAGAGGGGAATGGAATGTTTGATTAATGAGATGCAGGTTTTGTATCAGAGTGGGTGGAAACATCTTTAATTTCTTTTTTCTTCTCCATTTGCTATGGTATCTCACATATCAATTTGTAGACACTCTGAGGCATGGTGCATCTGTAAAAAATAAAATGGTTTGGTTTGGATCGAGGGTTAGATTTGGTTCTATAGGGTAGGTTAGGGTTGGGATTGCCGGAAATGGCGTTGGAGGATATGGGATGGGATGGAGCATAGGTGATATGGAGATGGATATTGTATGGGTTAGGTTTATACAAATCCGGAGCAGGAAGGATGGCATGGCATGGCATGGGATTGGATTTAAAATGCGGGAGTAGGAGAGGGCCTAGGAAAATTTTCTTTTAAGAATGCATTGGCGGTGAGTGAGTGAGTGAGTAAGTGGAATTATTAGGAATCTATCATCTAATACCCACCACAAACATTCATAGGTAACCATAGATATAATGCAAGAGCAAATATATTCGAGAGATAGTCACTCAACCGTGTAAATATGAAAAGCGGAGAGAATAAAAAGATAAGTATCTATTTTTCTCGCCCGAAAAAGAATAAGGTTATCCTTCTCATACTCCCATCGTAAATGACCATTCTACATCTTTGAGGATTATGTAGCATGGGTAGGATCAGCTACGCCGCGATCCTAAATCACAATCAAAACCAAAACGAAATAAATGAGCCGCCTAGGTAGTTTTATGACCTACAGTCATCAGTTCGAGTTTGCTACGCCGAGGGTGCATTATGCGCACTAAGGATCATTACTCAAGTAGGGTTCTTTCAAAGTCTCGAACTCTTTCTCTTTCAATCAAGCCTTTGCACCTCTCTCAAGGAGACTCCGAGTCTTTCCAGATTTTCATTCTAGGGATCTATCGAACCTCAAATCCATATCCGCTGCTAGCTTGTTCGCTCCCCAAAATGAGAAGGAGAACAATTATTAGTGCAGCCCCGCGATATACCTATTTTTCTTGTGTGGCATGGGCATATTTACACTGTTCTACATCCTCGAGATTTTTATCCTTCCCATGTCGCGTTTACATACTCTTAAGCTGTGGCTCGAACAGAGGTAGTACGTCCGGGTTGTTATCAATATCATATATCTTCCCCTGATATGTATCCCAATTGCAATATATTTCACTTCTCTGAAAAACGAGGAAGGAGGTTGATTGTTGTAAATATTTGTTATCTTGACCTTATCCAACCATGAGTGCTCCTTTGGTACGTTGAGATCCCACCTAGCAAGGACTAATCTCACTACATCACATTTGCTGCTGTTGAATTTGATACAGCCGGGTGATAAAGAGAAGGGACACTATTGCAGATTGTAGTTAATATCCAGTTCAATTTCCGGCATTCGCTCAACCTTCAGCTAATCAATGTGTCCGAATTCTTAGAGGGTGGTCAAAAATGCCTATTTGCTTACTTCGGATCCGAACATCTTTTGCCTTGAATCCGAAGTTATTATTAATCCCTTAGGGTTACAGTTTCCTAGAAAGGTGGAATCGCATGGATTTTTTGAAAGTTAATTAACCAAACAATGGTCCGAAATAGAAAATTGCTTTGGAGGAAAGTACTGTATATCAATAAGAAGAGCTATAGGTATGGCGGATTGCGGAAAGGACTAAGGAGTTAATGCGATTACTAAGCTTGGCAAGACTTGATCTCTAGCTGTGATTGGCACTTTCTTATTCTCTCCTTTCATTTTAATAATGGCGGTGTTTTTGCTATCAGCTGAAGATGAGTTTTTTATATCAAATATTATATCAGATGTTTATTCTATCCAAACCTTTTATCTTCTACTTTCATCAGAATGGACTTTGGATAACAATACCATTGAAGAGTCGTAATATTCTTACTCCTGGAACCATATTCGAGCTTTGTTGATTGCTCTTGCCTTCTTTTTTCAAGCCACAGCTTTTTAGTACAATTAGCTTTGTTTACATGAAGCCATAAGCCATAATCTCACATCTTACTTCTCAGAAATTTCTGTGAAGTTATTGTAGCTTCTTCAAAGATGTCAACAGCCCCGACAACCTTGCATGGGACTTCCACTCATAGCCACCATTACAGAGGCCATCGATTACGCAATTTCATGCTACCTAATGGCCGAAAGGTCCACATAGCCCCCTCCCCAGAAGAAGCCGAAGGCCTCCGCCGCCGATTAAGCGCCATTGAAAAAGATCAACCATTTGATCTCGTGATCAATGGATCCCCAGAACACATCGCTGCACTTCGAACGGCTCATAGTCACCATGAAAATAAGCGGCAAGTCCTTAAAGAGAAACATGGGGATGCTTATGACGAGTTCGAAAATGTCAGATCGGAATTGGATACTCTTCTCTCGGAACTTCACATGTTGACTGATCATTCTGTGGCGCTGGATGCAAATTTTTCGAAATATGGGTATAGTGCTCATTTGAGAACTTATGATGATGGATTGGGTCCTTCGAGTTCGGCTTCTTCGTTACACCATAAACATGATGATCATGAAAAGAGAGATTGGGCGGCGGAAAAGAGAAACGGGAGAATCGTGAAACTATACAAGAAGGTAATTTTTGTATAGAATATGAATATTCATACTTGTAGCCTGTAGGCCCGCCTTCTTCAAGTTAGCACAAACTGACAATGTCACAGCCTACAGTCCGGCAATATTTCCATCGAGGCTTGCTCTGGAGAGCATCAGGGACTACCGAAGTCGCCAGTTTTGAGCTCTTTGTGGACTTATTGTACGTCGGCATTCTCGCTATAAATGGAGATCGTGCCGCGGAGGATCCTACGGGACACGAGCTCCGAAGATTCGCGATATCATTTATTATGAGTTGGAAAATCTGGAGCGACCTCGCTCTTATCATCTCTTGGTTTGAAACCGACGACATAGCTCAAAGAGTCTCCATCCTATTTATCATGGCTTGCTTACTTGGGTGAGTGAGAAAATCCACTTCTCTTAGACGGCTTTCTCTTCACGCTGGCGCTCTCGGTTCTATCATCTTCGTTCATGGTGTTGTCATCATCTATATATAAAATCCTGCGCTAATTCTGAATAGTCTCACAACAAATATGCTGGATTCTTTCAAAGACACCTACACGATGCTGGTAGCATTCTATCTAACTGCACGTCTCTTCATGGGATCATACTATTTATTCCTAGCCTGGTGTATTCCCATGATACGAGGCATTCTAATAGCACAAGCCATCATCATCGCAATCCCAAGTATCCTATGGATAGGAAGTATCTACGTCGATTTACCTCAAAGATTCGCCATTATTGCAATTGCTATCTTTGTTGACTTGGCTGGAGTAGTGGGTATAGTGTTCCTCGTCCGAGGTACCAAACATATCTCGGTGAGATTGGCCGAGTGGACAGAGCGTGTCTTTGAATTCTATCCCGCTACAAATATCGAGCATAAAACCGAAAGAACAAACGCGTTCGTCACGTTGGTTTTTGGTTATTCGGTAGTTGCCATCATTTATCAAAGTGCAGCTTCTTTCGGATTAGATGCGTTCTTCGGAAAAGCCGTTCTTGGTCTCATTCAGGCATTTGCTTTTAATTGGATATACTTTGATTTGGATGGTACGGATTTATTTGCCCATGCCATTCGACGAGATGTCAGAGCTTCGATTATTTGGAATTTTGCACATCTGCCATTCATTATGAGTTACGTTCTCGGTAGTGCAGCACTTTCCAAACTTGTTGTTGCAACAGACTGCGGCGATGCCTCTCTGGAGAGTCTAACGGAAGCATATCAAGCAAAATCCGAGACGGAGATTTCTGATGGACTTCGTTGGTTTTATTGCTCTGGTTTCGGTATTGCGCTGTTCTGTATGGGTATGCAACCAATACTCCCAATCTTCCATCGATCTCATCCCATCTCATCTCAACTAACTTCTACCCCCACTCAGGAATAATCTCCGCCTGCCACATTCACAAAAAAGATAGCCACGGCATCCGACTTGCCAAACGCTGGCGCATGCTCAATCGGCTCTTCGTTTGCATTATCCTCATCTGTCTCCCTCTAGCGCGTTCCCTCAATTCCCTGCAAGTAATCTCTACGGTAACGGGATTTGTGGTTTGGGTATTGGTGTTGGAGCTATGGGGCATGAGTTGTCCTGACGAAACATTTTTCGGGGAGGAAAAGAAGTGCGGGTATACGGCGAAATGTAAGGTGTCGAGGAGGGATTTAGAGGAGAAGGGGAAAAAGGGGGATTTGGTTAATGTGATGGAGTTGGGCGGTGGGGAGGGAGGTGTTTATGAAGGGAGTTGAGGGGAGGGATTGAGCGTATTCAATTAGATTCTGTAACAAGGGGTGATTCTGTGATATACACTTATAGAATAGGATCCATGTTAATGATAGAGGGTATTTTAGTAGGGACCAACATAAAGATCTATTAGGAGCAAATTTCCCGACTTCACTTGTCCTCGTCGTAAGCATAGAAAAAATACGCGTTCTTTCATATTGTTATATCCGTGTTGTAAGATTACATATATATCGTTACAACAACCCATTACACCTACCCCCTTCATCTCCCCTCCCCTCGTCCTCCCTCCCCTCATCCTCTTCCCCCATTGCCCCTCACTCCCGCCCTCAATCTCTCCACCACCACCTCCTCACCTCTCACCTCTCTATCCCCTCTACGTCGCACCAATCACCACCTCAGTCAAACACACTCCCCATCAACGCACACCTCGCAACATGCCCCGCATTTGCAGCCAGCCAGCCAGCCAGCCGCCTGCATACCTACCTGCCCCCCTCCACATACCATACCATACCATACCATACCATACCATACCATACCATACCATACCATACCATACCATACCTACCAAAACAAAAGAAAACTCCGTCAAAATCCCACCCCTCCCCCCAATTAAAAAGAAAAGAAAAGAGAAAAGAATACGCACGAACACGAATGTACATCCCGCATTATACACATGAAAATCGATAACTTCATACTTTATATACGAGACATTCAATACCTAGAAATGATTCAAGAGGGAAAGAGGGCATCATCTTTGAGCAAACCAATAACAGGCGTCGCTTTTCCCATTTATGGACTTAAATACATGCGTTATCTTAACACTCATTCCCAGCTAATCATCGACAATCCATTGGCGTTCATCCCAAAAATCCAAGCCATGTTGTAGGTCCAAACGTCCTAAGGCCCAAGTTTGTGCCATCTCATCCTGTTCAAGCCAAAACTCTGTCTATCCAACTTTCCCAGTCCCAGTTTTCATCCTCATGCTCATCCAGCTTGAAAAGTGAACTCGGAAATGATTTACGAAAGTGAAAGATAGTAATAGAAACCCCAAGAGGAGTGAGGGTATATTCAAGTAACGCCTTGATCCAGTCTTTCGTAGAATTCAGTATCCTCCCATATTCCAGATCATTCGAGTACGGGTTTTGTTTTCCGGATATTGCACGGTTTCCTATCCACTCCATACCAGAAATGCAAAAAGGTTCCCTTTAACTCCCCAACGCACGCGAAATGTACGTTTCACTTTTTGTATAAAAGAGACAAGTGCCTTATCGACAACTTGAAGCATTGTTGATATAATGAGGTATCTGAAAGATACCCAAAAACCTCGGTACGCCCCCAAAAGAAAAAAAATAGATGCTGTGAAGTTAAACGCCAGCCGTTTTTCTAATAGAACATGCCCCGACGATATAAGAATAAGGGGCAGGAAGATATTTTCTGGATAAAAATTATAAAGTGGCAGCGAAGGAAATTCGATCTAAATCGGATATTGATCTGACTTTTGGATACAGGGTCGTTAACTAGAGAGCTTCGTAAACTAGGAAAATCGAATTCTTTCAAGACTGAACTCTTGTGGAAGAGTTCGTTTGTAGGTGAAATCTTATAACAGTAAAGTCCTTAGACCAATCAAATCTCTAAAGGTCGGTAAGACTATCAAGAAAATAATTCGTCCAAAATATTCGGACTCTAAAGATCTAGAATCGAGAATCACGATAACCATTGGAACGGCTCATATCACGATTCATTTCCGATTGATACTGAACTCCACTCATGGATTCAGGTTGGGGTAGTCCGCGAAGTGGTGGCAATTGTTCGTTGCGTTGATAGGAACCTCGTTGGGGATAACTCTCTTGCTGGTATGTGTTCATGTCGACGTGTGAGCCACCGTTTTGCTGCATCGGAGTGAAGCCATTCATCACAGACTGGTGATTATTGGGCCCGCCTTGACTGAGGTCAGTACGAAGCTGTGTATTCTCCATGCGGATAGCGCTAGCTTCACGGCGAAGACTATCCACTTCCATTTGTTGGTTGTGTAGCCTCGCTTTCAAATCGTCAATTTGCTTCGCCTGTGAGTTGTGTTCGGCAATAGCTATTGCAGTTTTTTAGCACAGAATCAAAGAATGATATTCGAGTTAAATACCTTTCGTCAATATCTCCCACTTGCTGGCTTTATTACCACGCTCTTGGGGCATTAAATCCCTCAAATTTTCAAACAATTCCTTCATTTCAGTTCGACGTTTTCTTTCCGCAAGTTTATGGCTCACCCGAAGTTCAGGCGTACGGCTGTAAGGTTGGCCATTGTTTGGGGAATCGCCTTCATCGGTTTGTAAATCGGATATTTGACGATTCTGCAGGGAGTGATGGTGGTGAGATACATTTTGAAATTCGGACGACGCTCGTGATAATCGAAAATCAGATGAAATTCCATCTTCTAACCTTCTCTGCCCAGCCGGTAGACGAGATTCTGTGGTATATTGGCTGCTTGCGATCGACTCCGCCATACTACTACGTCTCGAGTCAAGATTCAAGAATGAAGTGCCGACTCTGCTTATACTCTGAGTATCCTCACGATTTCGAGAGTGAGAAGGCGGTATCTTTTCTACTATCTCTTCGGGGAACGCCCAAGCTTGACCCTTAGTTGGCTCAGCCGCGCGAGCAATATTACTCATGGCAGGGCCAGTAATTGTTGGAGCGGTTTTTGGGATTGTGCTTCTAGGGGACATTGGTTCTGGTAAACGTTGAGGTTGGTAGCTGTTCGAATATCGAGGGTTAGACAAACGATCAGCCGCGTTCCCAGGATTGCGCTGCTGTTGCAGAGTGCTCTGGATTGAAGTAGTTGACTGGTTGTTGCTGGCGTATGGCGAATTGAGTCGCAACTCTTGAAGGCCATTTCCTAATCTCGAATCGACACTCTCCCGGCGGGAATCTCCGTTAATTGAAAGAGCCCCAAGCCCCGATCCATACGATTGTCTATGTAATTGGCCTGCCATGGAGAATTGGTTTGCCATGGATTGTTCACTAGATGGGGAGACCATAGATGCGACGCTCATGCTGCCAGAAGTGGAGGTAAGCTGTTGTTGGTTGGCGATGTGATTTGTTGCAGGTGAGGGACTAATATCAGCACTGGAGGAGTTGTACCCAGTTGGTGAAGGTGTCATAATGACTTCGCCATTCGATAATTGCGAGTTGTCTGTATTAGGGGTGTTGGTTAGCATGTCTTTATTGAAGCGCATGTTAAGTGAATTCCCAAAAACTTACGCTTTGACGACGGATCTAAACTCGAATAATAAGCAGAATCTCTCATATGCTCTTCAGGGCCAACTTCATTTAGCACTCCTGCCAACCCAGTGGGCATTCTAACTGATGGCGGGCGGGATTCCATCATGGTCGAATTTGATCGTCGCAATTGCTTGCTTGCTGTGATTACTTAACGATTTGTTCTATTTTGAGTGGCGGCGGGGATTTTCTTAATTTAGGACTGAAGGTAGAAAGTGGGCAAGATTCGCGAGTCGCAATTGAGAAATGATAATTGGAGTAACGCGATAGGCTGTTCGAGAGGGTTGAAGATAGTGAATATTGAAAGTAAGCTGATCGAAGGTCAAATTGAAGCTTTATAAGTTGTGAATATCTTGTAAGAAAGATGAGAGGGTAGTTGAAATATGGTTTAGGTAGGTAGTTGTAAGTTGTTCTGTAAGGGAGAATAATGAATTGATTTTCGGGGCGGTGATCGGGTTCTCGCGTACAGAACTAAAGACTCGGTGGTTGTTGGTGGGACTCTCCAAAAAGCCACGGAGAAAAGGATAACAATAATAATAATAATAATACTCGTGCGGTAATAATAAAGAATAGTGACTTGACCTTATCTTATTTATAGATGAATTGATTACCTAGGGATCAATAGAAGAAGAAAAGTAAATTTTTAAAAAAGAGATGGTCCTGGAATGTCTAGTTGATTGTGATGAAGTAAGTAAGTTTAAGTTTTGGTGATATGTACCAGAAAGTACTCCTCCTCGTAGATTGGAATTATACAGGATATGTTTGTATATATTTCGTTGGAAGAAATAGACTCCTTTCGGGCTGCCAGCGCAAGTGCCAGGAGACAGTAACTAGGTAGTAGTAAATCAGGATCCTTTCCAGTATGAAGTATGTATCCAGGATCGAGGATCGAGTATCCAGATTAAATCCTTTCTCGGAGGACAGTTGCTGACTTCTGGTTGCTGATTATAAACTTGTGAGAAAAGAGAGAGAGGGAGAGGGGGGGGAGTCCTCGTGTGTAGTAGGTGTGGGAAAGTTTATTGAGACGTTACAACTGACTGGGGAATTTTGTACTCAAGCAGACCCTACTATCCGGTCTCTTCTTTTAAGTGCACAGTCGGAAAGGTGTACAGAGTACTCCGTATGGCCGCCAAGTGTGGGTTGTGGATAGCGGATTGTGGGTTTCGGTTCCCTTCGTACAGTAATGTCATGTACAGACCAGGGTCAAGGAATCTTTAAAAAGAGTACCGGTATGAGTACAATCAGTGAACCACGAGCTAACGGCCAGCCAAAGAAGGATTGGGAAATACTGTAAGTGCAATATGTATGGAGTATGAAGTAGGGCTCAACACCTTTTTGAGTAGATACTGTAGGTTGAGTCGTAATCCAAGTGGAAGGTAGACACAGGTAGGTCAACGTTGTATTGGGGGCGTTGACTGATAATTTTATGATGTGCGGAGTATGTCTCCACGAAAAATCGAACTGCCGATAGTCTTCATGTGCTGGTTTCCGAGGTTTGATGATCGATGAATTCATTCATTCATTCATTCATTCATTTGCATCAAAGGAAATTCTTTCTCTGATACTCAAGGGGGAGTATATAAAATGGAAAGGTACGAAGTAGGTAAGTAAGTAGGTAGGTACTAGATAGGTAGGTATGTATATGGGTAGGTATACGAAATATATATTGTGGATGAAAAAAAAGGTTTCTTCTTACCGTCAACGTTGGGCCATTCTTATTGTACTAGATCAACTACTACCTAGTAGATCCATGAACAACCATGATTTTGCCCTCCCCCGGTGTGTGCTACATAGAATTGTAGCGTGGATTATGACTAGGATTATTTTCCCATATTATTCCAGGGTTGTATATATTATAGATTTATCTGTGACCATGTCTGACTCCCAAGCTAAACCACTTGAAGTGTAATTTCCTTTATATAAAAAAGTACTGTAGATATATACCTAGATAATAGATAATAGATATATCAATATATTTTTCCTTCCATTTTCTTTTCTTTGAAGGCTCAGAGGATTGTTCACTCGGCCCGGGGATTCGATTCTGAATAATACCTACTAGATAATGATAATGGCTGTATGTATTTTATTCCCCGGCGATAGGTACCGTATAGCTAAGGCAATGATGAGCTTAAGGCAAAGTAGATAATGTACTGGGTAGTAGGTAGTGTACAGCATAATTACTAGCACTTTGTACTTATAGAAACCATAGATAATCGCTGGTAGACAGTGGTAGCAAATAAGGTTAAGTCGTGCATGTGAGTTTTAAAATCGAGGCCTGAACACCTCCCGAAGGAATAATGATAGAAATTCATAGCTTTTCTATTAAGTCCTCAAGGTTACCTAGTATATAAAAAAACACCTTGAACTTGTAATATTATTGTTCTCTCTAATATATGAAAAATACTTCAATACCTATGGCTGACAACTATACCGCATGCCCTAATTACTCAGGTATTCATATCAGCCATGTTCACGGATTACATCCCAAAAATGCTAATAGATCATGATTGGATATTGACCTTGCGATAAATATAATAACCTGGAATCAATAATTGCCACTTCTTTCCTTCATCTATCATCTATATCCTCGGGAATTTTATGCCTATTGCTCAATATTATTGTATCTGTGATATGTCTCGCAAAGGTACATGATATATGGCAAGTAGATACTAGATGGATGTATTTAGCGTAGTCTAATTGTTCTTTTGGTATTCTTTGGGAATATAGCTTATCTTGACAATGAACAATCTAAACAAAAGCAAAAGGAATTATAGAAATTATTACCTATTATTACCTATTATTACCTATTATTACATATTATTATCTTTCTTTCTTGACATTCTTAAGAATATCATCAAATCTGATAAGTCAGTGAGTCAATTCCGATGCTGCAACATATCTTCATCATTAGGTTTTCTGATTGAACAGCTAGTAGATCTTTGTATCACTTGACTAGGTACACTCAACGGTTGTTGAGCTGGTACAAAAGACATGATATCAAAATGATGATACAACAGAATCTAGGAGAAGCTTGGAAAGTGGCAATGTCTCATTTGATCTTTATGGAAATATTAAGCCTTCCAAGAATCCATAAAGTCTTATCCAAGACAAGTGACTTGCAGCATCGTACCGGTTCGGACCTATCGATAGCATCAAGAAAGATAAAAAGCTTAGATAAATCCAACATTGAAGGCTCTCCACAAAATGTTCTGAATCTAAGATATTGTATCCTCATTTACCCATTATTATCACTGGGTAGCGTTAAGCTTAGCTACCCTAAACCATGTTCCCCGAGAATCCTAGTATACACAGACTACAGTAGGCTTCGACTTCGTCCGACCCTGTAGCTGCACATGCGCGGCATGATGATGAAAAAAACAGGGCGGCTTCAAAGTTCATCTAAAGACTTGGGGGCCGTTCCGTACTACCCCAACTTACCTAGGTCCTTTACCTGTCAGACTGACAACTACGCCTCTTCAAGTTTCCTAAATGATCACGATATATGGTAGTATCATAGACACTCATTGTTAAAATGATAACGAATACAGAGTGGTGTCAGGAATGTCATCTTCAATGAAACGTAGGGACTTATCGATACTGAATTAGATGCTTATCATTCTCACCCACCTGATACCAATTACAAGGTATATTCCGTTTCTTCGGGGGTTTGCAAGGAGCAGGTGAGATCTCACTTCAAGATAACGCACAGGCTTTCATACTCGAGAGTAGAGAGACGATGCATTCATTCACTTAAATAGGGCTCTTTAGTTAAGAAATCAACTAGCTTGTGTAATCCTTGACTAAATCCCTCTCATGATGATCGATGATATGATTTGTTGCAACGTGCCACCTAGCGCTTGTCAGTTGAATAGGCGCTGTTCACTAGGATATATCGAGGGAACAGGGACGACCTTACTCGAATCCTTGCTCACGACACTGCGAGCCCAATCTGCCTGGATCCACAAATCCCCGAAGTCAATCCTTGAGATTCTTACCCTCATGAATTCCTCATCCTCGGCTCAGGGATGCATATTATGAAGGGGGTGACGCCGTCATCATTATGGCTGATGGGAAACAAAATGGTAATGAACTTGCATCAGAGAGCAGGCAATGCTTCGGGATAACCTAAACAGACCCTTGGTGGCCTTATAACCGCCCCAAGGATCGACAAACATAGGCCGTACAGAGTAATTGAACCATGCCATCTCATTTTCTTCCGGCTCGTCTTGAGTTGTATTAGTTAGTAGCCCGTTAAAGTGCCAATTTTTAGGTTGTTGGTCTACGATGCTTGAACGTGGTAAATCTAGGTCCGTTCGCCATGAACATGTGTGAGTGTGCATTATGAGTAGAGGACGAAAGCTTAATATAACCATTAACCAATAACGAATAAAGCCCAGGTATGAATGGGGTCATCAAATGTGGACTGAGAGCTGACGAAGATCAAGATCAAGATGAGCCAAGTGATTAATGACGCCGTTCAGGTAATTGTAGAATGATTGAAAGTAAAGTATACTGTACTATCTGATTGGGTAGGATTTCGGCAGGAAGGAAAAAGGAAAGAGGATTGGCCTTTCGAAAATCTCTTGAAGGAACAATAAAGATTCAATAGATTTCCGTACCTCTGCATACTACCTTACCGTATCCTCATCCATGATCTGAATCTTCATTCGGGTATGACCATCAAACCTCAGCTCGTGGCTCAGATCAATGCATGGCCCCCAGTCTCCATTTTCCTGTCCTCGCTCCAGATGTTCAATAGGGATGTGCGGAGTACAGTACTTGAAATGGTACTTCGTGATGTTACTGTTACACCGTCATGGGGTGCTTTTCCGTGCCTTTCTTCCACTCATTCATTCGCCTACCACACCATCAACCTTTTCACGCCTTTTGAAAGTTTGGATTGCCATGCGCTGAGCCACCAAGTAAGGTAACTTGTTACAACACCTCCGCGGTATGCACGATGCACCAGATACTGTACATGTACTTCCCACACGGAGTTTATGATTCTTTAGATGAATCCACAGTCCAGCTTACGGGTAATTCTGAACCTGATCACTGCAATGTCAATGTGCGATTGACGGGGTGTGTTTATATTTCCTTGGGTGTGATGTTAGATCGATATACGAGACCACATCCTTACTAGATAATGCCTGAGGTGTGGAAATAGCTTATAACGATCGAGAGAGAGGACTAAGGAATTATCTAATTATGTAATGATGGAGATTCATAAAATATCTATCAAAATATTAATTCAAAAGTATTTTTGATGAATACCGATAGAATGGAACCATAAATCAATGATCATTCTTGTACTTCCATATTCATTGAGCTGTGCAACTTGACCCAATCTGAGTGGATGGGTAAAATGCGATTGTATCTAATACTTCGATGTCTGTACTCATATCATATTTACAAGTGTATAGGGTCTCGGGCTCAGTGAAGACAGTTGATGAAGTTTCTATACCTATCGATATCTATATGCAGATGCGGTATGGATTTATATGCTGAAGTTTAATGGCTCAATAACCTGAAAATAGGGTATCGAATAAGAAGAGTAAGAAACTTCACAAAGATATATCCAGCATACACGATGATGAGACCAATTAGATTGATGAACCTTATTTTGTTCTTGTTGAATTAAGGAGAAATTTGAAGTCAAAATTCTCACTATGTACCAACTCACGGGATCACAGCTTTCTCCCCCAATTTTCATCGAAGGGTACCTGCTTACAAGTCGTAGTACAATGGTGTCACATCTCCATACGGCAACCACTATTCCAATGTCACCTTCACACTTAAAGTTTTTGGGCCTCTTTTTACCTCAAACGGATGTATCGATACACCAAACAAAGTTTCTAAAACAATTTTGAACACAATCATAATTTGGGATCGATAATTGGGATGTTCTTTTCTGAATCCCTGTGTAAGGTTCCGGTGCGCATGCTACTTGCTTTCAATAATGTTCGGACGGACGTGGAAATCTTGGAGCATGGTCTCACAAGAATACGCTGCTGGAAGTATCCTAGACATATATGATATGAGCTCAGCTGCTCTTTTCACAAAACAGAGGTCAATGAATCTTATTGTGTGATTTAATGACGGTCAATCGTAAAGATGGCTCAGTAATCACAAAAAAATGCACCAGGGGCTTCATATAACCTTTCCGGGAATTTTGCAAATTGGTGATAGGTATTGGTTTTTTATTCGGCCATCATACTTCTATCATGTTTGTTCTTTGAGGCTGTACAGTGTCATATAACATAGAGGTATTGGATATTTTTTCTAGAACTTGTTACAAGATTATTGAAATCTGATACTGTGTATTGTGTATTGTGCGTAGATACAAATCGTTCTAGTACTTGGTTTTATTATGCTTTAGAGACAACTTGTACAATGTCGGTGGTACTGAAATGCATCTTCCCGAGCCGACACCACTATCATTATCCGAAGCAAAAGCTCATTCGCTTTTCGTAATTGAAATTTTTTCCATTGAAAATCGTACGTGGTTCATTCCATGAAAAGTTTTCAAGACCAATCAAATCAAATCAAATCAAAGAGGAAAACTATCTAATAAACCTACCTGAGTGCCGACCTCCCCCTCAAATTCCCTTCCTGCCTTACCCGCCAGAAGTAGTCTTCTGCCATACCCATACTCAATCCTCCACTCCTTCCCCGTGCCTTGCACACCCACACCTCTTCCAAAATAAGTTCCCCTAGCCAAGAAATACAGCTGCAAGTTTAACTTCCTCGTGTTACCGTCTCCCCATCCCACCACACATATCACATAACACGACGCAAAAATTACAGTACCGGCTGCAAGACCCCCTTCTTCCGATTATTCGGGAGGGAAGATGGGAGAGGGTTGATGTTGTGTATGCTGTGTTTGTGCATGAAATATACAGGTTGCTTTGTGAGTGGGTGTGTATGGGGTGTATGACTGTAAACACGCTTTAGCCATCTTTTTAATTTGGAGGTTGAATTGAGGTGGCGTGATGTGGATTTGGATTGATTCAATATTAGGGAGTATACCCGCTCGGGCGATGGAGAGAGAACATTGTAAGATAAGGGATGGGCCGTGACCAATCTCACGAGGATATGGGGAATGAAGAGATTGACGATGCCGTAAGTATGTAATATGTACATATGTATGTATATATGCACGTCATTCGAAGTTCAGACGGAGGTTTGTATATGCATGTAATCTTATATGTATGTGGGCGGGAATAAATAGTAAATTCCGGTTGGCATTAGATTAGGGATTTAGAGGAAAGATGGATGGGTGCGTGCATGAGTTGATGTCCACGGCGGTTTTACGCTTATATTGCGTTTTCTCTTTCTTTGGTTTTTCCTTTTTGAGGTTGTTGTTGTGAGATTGTGATAGTGAGGTATTTGAGGGGTCTCTTTGGTTCTTAGTGTGGAGTAAGATATCCAGGATATATCTCTTGTATACATAACACGAGTGCTGCACCGAGAGCTCCAATACTCGGCACAGGATTTTGCGATATAGATCCCGAGAATTTAGAGAGCATACGAGAATTCTATGCCAAGGAGTTGGAATTGGAGTCTTTCGCCCGTGTGTACCAACACCAAGTAACCGATCCTCGAAATTTTTTCCTTACAATACGTACTCCCCGATCAGGTAGTATTCCAAGACGGATATCGGTTGTATGTATGTGCTTGGATCTATTCCATAGTTGAGTCACTGTATTTTCGATTCCGGGTTTCTATTGTTAGGTTTTGAGGCTGGGTTAGGTTGGTGTTTGAATGTGGGATTAGTTCTGGCGGTGACGAATGCAGTGCTGAACCCAGTTATTATTCTTACAAATTTTCCTCTCGTGGGAAGCAGATTATAGGTGCGAAAATATAACTATATCTAGATACATGCATGGATATCATATGCTGTAGATGAATGGCGAATTCGTTTTATATATTGTATGAGAGTAAGTAATGCGGTGTACCCTTTCCTTGAATCCTTCTGTCTCCCATGGCATTATTCTGAGCCAGTGACCGGATTATGGGGATGAAGTTCGATGGAATAATCACTACATTATGCAAATAAATCTATCGCCAGTCGGTTGTGAACGAATCCAACGATCTAGCGATTAGATGTCTACAACTTGTATTTTAAGTATATATAGGTGACACGGGCAGATGGGAAAGTACATGTAAATTACATATACGTCCCAATTCCATAGAACCTGTCGATCATGCAGTCTGCCTTTCTTTACCCTCTCCTTAGCTAGTTACGATTCCTGCCAACCAGTGACCGGATTACGGGGTCGATACACTACAAACCTTAAGTGTACATAAGAGCTAATATCTAGAAATCTCCTCGGCGTCTAGATATCTAAAAGTTGAGAGAAGATGATGCATACTTTATCTTCCACGGAAAAGAAGATGGGAGGAAAACCACATACATATATATTACATAGCCCTCTCCCAGCCGATCATGTACTTTCCCATCCCAATCATATATGTATGCATCCTTCCTTCTCGATCATGCGAGTTGATGCGGTGTAGATACCGACAGATATTCGAGTCTCGAGTCTCGAGTCTCCTTTCCGGGTGGGCACCACATGTACTTACTACTCTATCCTATTTCGTCACAACATGTCTATGTCTGCACATTTTCTTTTTTATACGGGCGACTTGTGTAATATGCACGCGGCTCGTCATTTTTGTCTTTCATGGCTCTTGCTATTCGTATTTTCTCCCTTCTTGAAATGTATATTATATTATATCATTGTTGCTATCCTACATACATTCGGATCCGAATCCTCGATTAAGGTTTAGATACTCCATAATATATCACCTGCATGATACTCTATTCTATTCTTACACCCGGGCTCGCCGGGCTATGGACTGTGATGACGATTACGATTACGTGTGAACGAAACTTCTCTCTTCCTCTGTTACCCAAGACCCATCCATTACATTACTTTATCTCGACATTCATTTGCAAGATTGGTGTGATTGCCCGTGTTATAATTATAATTATTCGAATTGCTACCCTACCGTACTCATCTAGTCCGGCTGTCTGAGAAGCGCCATCCTGCAAAACCTTATGTCTATGCGAGAATTTGTAAGCTTAAATAAATAGTATTATTCCAGTACTTCATACCTATGAACATATAGATTGCGTTTCCTATAAATGCAATACCGACGTGTCCTATTTCGCTTGCAAATATCGACTTTTGTTATCCATATTAACACTCTCCCTCGCCGTCCATCACAACTTTTAACTTATTTCGATAAACGAAGGGCTATTGATAAACTATGAGTTTTTACCATGAGATGATATAAGATGGATATAACCTATTGATTTCTTCGCCTTGATCACTTGATATTTGGTATACTAGAAATGTGCACTCCGCCTATATGTTCGGACCGCAACCATATTACAGACAAATCCCATCCAAATACTCCTTAGATCAAAAGCAGTTACTCTCTCTAATCGTTCGACCACGCTACCCCTGATTTTGAAAGACCTCGCCTCCTTTAATCCACTCCTCACTAATAACCAACGCATCCACCATTCCCCTCTTCAACCTCTTAACTTTCGCATCCCTCTCCTTAATCTGCTGCTGCAAACTCAAATATTTCGCCTTCCAACTTTCCTCCTCCCCACCTCTCCCCCTCCCTGCAATCTCTCCCAACCCTTCCCCCATATCCTCACTCTCCCCGACCACCGTAGCCCTTATCGTGAAATCCCCTTCTAAACTTCCAAATCTCATTTTCCAATGACATTCATAATCTGTTCTTGGCGATGGCCCCGGAACTTCAAGTCTTGTGACGCGAAGACGCGTCATGAGGGGTCCGCCTGCTAGCGCCGAGAGATTGATAAGGAAGGCTTCTGTGCTGCTAGATTCGGCTTGGAGGTTGCGAATAACCTGTTTGCAAATTTTAGATGCTTCGTCGATGGAGCAACGTTGGATGGAATTTCCAGCTACGTCGTACCATTCGGCGACGAGGATTTCGCCTATGAAATGAGATTCTAGAGCATCGATGTTGGTGCGGTCGAAATCTTCGTTTTGACGAAAAGCGATGCTTACGAAATGTTCGAAGCTGGGGTCTTGGGGTCCGTTGGTGGGGTTGTTGAAGTATTCCATAAAGGAGGTCTGCTGAGATTGATTCATTATATCGTGTTGCATGTTGGTGTTGGTTTCACCGTTGAGGAGTACGACAGGTGGTGGCGGTGTTGCTAATCGTACGTTGCCGCCCTTTCTTTGTGGGACTTGGAGGGATAATCGATTTGGCCGTGAATTTTGGGCAGGTGGATTACTAGTAGGTGGATCAGATCTCACACTCCCAGGGAAAAAAGTAGGAATTTCAGAATCCGCTACTATAGGGGTAGCTGTTGGGGTATCTCTGATGGAACCAGGATTGACAGGAAATGTCGAAAATGGCCCATCGGTAACAGATCGATTGCTTGGTGGCCTACCCCGTAGCTTTCCAGCAGAAGCACTACCATTACTTGGCCATGCTGACGATACTGCTGGTCCATGACGACGTCTAGATCTAGATTTGTTAGGTGTTGTGGCTGATTGAGGTTCATTGCTATCTGGCCAAAGATGAGTTCTTGTCGATGGAGTAAGAGCTGATTGTGGATAGGCTGATAGAGGAGTTGCACTTTCTGGTGGAGCACCCCATCTGAAGCTATCCACTAGGGAACCTCGAACTTCTGTTGCAGACCATGAACTTAATCGAGTATCAAAGCCCTGCTGAAAAGAAGAAGTTGCTGTGGCCGGAGTAGCACTATCCGGATTCAAGGAAGCTCTGGCAATCATAAAATCTTCAGATAAAGTAGGCGAGTGTAAACGAGGACGCTGGGATGGTGATCTTCCCATATCATCATCATCCCTATCTTCAGCCTTTTTTCGTCCACGCTTAGGTCGTGTCTCTGGAAGCAAAGCGCGAAGAGCCAAATCTTCAACAGCTGTCACTCCGTCTCGGCCAAGCTCTGATGGTGGTTCATTAGGAGATGGTACTTGTGTCCAATACACATGAGGTTTGTTCAATAGATATTCAAAAAAAGCATCAACATGCATTGCATGCAACCATCGCTAAATATTGTTAGCTTTACATTGATAAGTCTCTGAGATTGACTTGCATACCTTGAGTCTAACCGCATATTGTTGGACCTTTTGGGCACTTTGACCTTTTTCCAAAGCAGGAGGTTCAACTCCTAGATCTATTGCCAATTGTGCCCAAGTTTTGATTTCCTTATTCTCTAGTTTTTGTATCAATTCGAATAAAGTAAAAGTGCTGAAACTCTTGTTGTCGCTTTTTGGAGGCGCCCGAAATATTCGCCTGAGTTCAGTAGAATCCGTGTCTGATGCCACAGCAGGGTTGCAGTACATAATGAAGCCTACATAGGCATCATCAAAATTCTCGTCCGTGACTTCCCTCGGAGGTAGACTTCGAGGATTCTGCTGATTTGGAGATGAATTTCCCAGTGACGAAGACTGGATTGGACGCTCAGGCATCACCCTATCAAGAGCATTTGCACATGATTCTTGACTGTGGGCTTGAATATATTGTTCACCTCCTTGAGGCGCAATTGGGGCATATTTACTTTCCAATCGACGTTTTGTAGCTTCAGGGATCATTGTAGCAACATGAAGGGCTGGAAGCATCCTCCTCCCACCTTTTGGGGTATCGAATGACCCAGGTTAATCTCTAGTACAAGCAATGAAAAATAAGAAATTTCGGAAAAAGATGAGAGGTTCTGGATGATCAGACGATGACTTTATAGAAATAATGAAATTTTACTCCTAACACTCAAAATATATCCTCCTTCCCCCCCCCAAAACTGTTAATGAAAGACACGTTTCCCTTTTTCTCCCAATTATGTTACTCAGCTGAAAAAATAAAGTAGACAATTTAAATGCTGGAAGCAAAACGATGTTGAGCGTATGATAGATATACCAAAAAAATTAAGAACTACTAGACATATTTCGTGATAGGTTAAAACAAAAAGGGGTATGCTAGCGTTGACGAGAATGGCAGATAATTGATGATAATTATTTTGACATTATTGTTATTGTTAGGTATTGTTAGTGAGGGAAACAAAAGTTAAAGTAGGTTAGGTAAGTGAAGTTTGATCTGATTGAGGTTTAATTTTCCAGCTCGTGGATTACTAATCATAGATAAGAATAGATAGATACCTTAGCGGAGGTACTAGGGGTTTAGAAACAGTGATTTCCACCCATCTCGCACCCGAATCGACCCTAATTAGGGTCTTCGGAACTACGTTTGAAACACCCTATTTAGGGTCAAAATCCTAATTAGAAACACCCCTGTACCATACCTAATTTTACCCCGTATCTTTAGCCTAATATAACTTTATATCAAAACATATTTAATTAATAAATTTTATATCAATCGATAAAGCTTTTCAAAAGCTTTCAATTGATATAATTTTTATTATAATTAAAACTAACGTTTCGATTCTATATTAGATTAAAATGATTATATAAATTATATTAAATCATATAAATATATGTTTATATAAGCATACAAATTATATAAACATACGAATTATATAAGCATATGAACTTTTATAAGTACATGCTTCTTTAATACTACATTGTTAACAACGTTATTTTTTTAAATTTTATAATTAATACAGATCGCTAACGTTTTATTTAAATTTAATAAAAAATATATCAATTGAAAGCTTTAATCGTATTTTATAATTTGATATCAATTTTGTATATTTCATAAATAATTTAAAGGTTTTATATTGATTTTAATATATTAGTATAATAAAAGCATAACTATAATTTTTAAAATATTACAACATTAGCGGCGTAGTATTTTAAATCCCTAATATTTTTTAAAATACTATGACATTGGCGATGTAATATTTTAAACCTTAGATTTTAGTATTTTATAATTTATAATTAATACAGATCGCTAGCGTTTTATTTAAATTTAATAAAAAATATATTAATTGAAAGCTTTAATCGTAATTTATAATTTGATATTAATTTTGTATATTTTATAAATAATTTAAAGGTTTTATATTGATTTTAATATATTAGTATAAAACACTTAATATATATATTTTTTAAAATATTATGTTGTTAATATCGTAATATTTTAAAAATAATAAAGGTTTAAAATATTACAACGTTAGTGATGTAGTATTTTAAGATTTTATAATTAATATAGATTGCTAGTTTTTTATTAAAATTTAATAAAAAATATATCAATTAAAAGCTTTAATTGTACTCTATAATTTGATACTAATTTTATATATTTCATAAATAATTTGAAGATTTTATATTGATTTTAGTATATTAGTATAATAAAAGCATAATTATAATTTTTAAAATATTATATCGCCAATGCCGTAATATTTTAAAATAATTTTAATAATTTTAATTTAATACTATATATTGAATTTGAAAAAGCTACAGATTATAATATTAATATTTAAATATATTATATTATAAAATATATTATTTTTAAATAATAATCGAAGCAAAATTTAAAAAATATTATAAAATTAATTTATAAATAATTAAAAATAAAAATAAATATCAATTTTCAAAATCTTAAAATAATTATATTTAATTAAAAGATTGAGATTTTAAAAAAATAAATATATCATTCAAATTCTAGAATTCTATATAATAATAAAAAATTTATATATTTTTTTTAAAAATTTATTTTAAAAAAACTTATATTTCATTTTATAATTTGAATATAATCATTATATTTTAAAACCTTTAAAATCAAAATATAAAATATTTTTTCAATTACTTTATTAAATTAAATTTTTTTTTAAATATATATAATTATTCGATTTTTATAAATATAATAAAAATATTAACTTTTTAAAATAATATATATTCATTTATATATTTAATTTTGAAATTTAAGCTTATTTTTTAAAAAGCTAATAATTTATTCAATTTTTATTATTTCTATTTAAAATTTATATCATTCGAATTCTAAAAATATATTATAATTTTGAAGATTTTGATACCCCCCCCTTATTATAATAAATCAAATTATAATCTAATTAATAAAATTTATATAAAAATTATTAAAAAGCTTTCGGTAAATACTAAAAACTATAATAAAATTTATAATTTAATATAACTTTTAAAGATTTCAACTTAAAATTCTAAGAATAACACTATTCGAAAACCCTTGAAAATATTTATAATCTACCATATTTACTTTTTATTTTATATAATCTATTAATAATTGGTATTGAATCTAAAACTTTAAATATCAAATTAATAGTAGATAAAAATAATAAAGATAATAGATAAGGGTAGGCGACAAATAGTAACAGAATAATCAATAGGCCTATTAGATATACAACAAAAGAAAATAAAGTTTCATTAATAGGCACGTAAGGTATATATACTTATATAAATGCTTATATAAATTCGTATGCTTATATAAGTTCGTATACTTATATAAGTATATACGCTTCTATAACCTATATAATTATTTTAATCTAGTACTAAACCTGAACACTAACTTCGATTATAATATAAATTATACCAATCGAAAGCTCTTAAAAAGCTCTATCGATTGATATAAAATTTATATATTAAATACGTTCCGGTATAGAGCTATATTAGGCTAAAGATACGGGTTGAAATTAGTGTGATACAGGGGTGTTTTCAACTAGCATTTCGACCCTAAAAAGGGTGTTTCAAACGTAGTTCCGAAGACCCTAATTAGGGTCGATTCGGGTGCGAGATGGGTGGTGATTTCATTGTGATTAGATTCAAAAACTATATCTCAGTTGATGGAGTATTCGCATTATATTTGAAAATAAAGCGTTTTTGAAAAAAAAAAGCGTTTTTGAAAATATAAACTGTTTTTATTAAATATTTTAAATTTAAAAAAAATAAAAAGAAATATCAATTAAGATATTTTATATTTCATTTTAAGTTTCAATTAATTTTTTTTTTCAACTTTGAAATTCAAATCAAACGCATTACCATTACACTATAAAGGATATGTTTTGTTTTGATTAATTAAAAATAAATAAAATTATATAGTTAAAATAGTTTCAAAAACGATTTATTTTCAAAAACGGTGTTTTGATTTAAAAACGGTGTTTCGGTTTAAATACGGCTTTTTAATTAAATACTATTTACATTTATATATAATTTATATTTATAGATTATTCATTTTCATATATATTGTTTACTTTCGAAATCACAATTTATAGTTTTCAAATATAGCTTTTTATAATAGATATAATATATTAACGGTTTCTCAACACCTGGTACCTCCGCTAAGGTAGGTAAGGTGGGTACGAGGTAGGGTATCATCTACAACCACGTGAAATTTTAAATCTTACATTTTGATGCTTGAGCCCGTACCTAGTACCTAGGAGCTGTACCTAGGTGGAGATTCACGGATGCAAGGGGGACTCCACATTGCCTCGGTAAGTCGGAAATGCCTTTCATACCGGTACCCCGTAGTTTGCAACTGACAATGCACATCTGATGTGGTGGAGGACATCGCAGTGTCCTCCACCAGTATTCTGAATACATACCTTACATACCTTACCCATCTTTCCTTTCTTCATTCTTCACTTTTTTATTCGAATCTTTCTCGAATGCTCTTTGTAAATTCACACACTCCTTTCATCAAAACTCCAACGCTGTCATCATCTAGTTTTCTCTTAATACAAAAAATACCTTCAAATAAATCATGGCAGCTCAACAATCAGATAACGTTGCTCACGCTCTTTCTGGAGCTGGTGGGGGCATTCTTTCCATGGCTCTTACGTATGAGATCCCTATTCTTCTCCGCAATTCAAAACGTTAACAATTAGAAAGTTATCCTCTTATTACTCTGTCCACACGCGCCCAAGTCGAATCAAAGCGTGCTGATACGGGATTCCTTGACGCCGTAAAGCATATAATCGAACGTGAAGGTATCACCGGCCTTTATGCCGGACTTGATTCAGCACTATTCGGAATAAGTGTTACAAACTTTGTATATTACTACTGGTATGAATGGACTCGATCCGGCTTCGAGAAGGCGGCACTTAAAGCTGGCCGAGCTTCGAAAAAGCTTACAACAATCGAATCGATGATCGCGGGAGCAATCGCAGGCTCAGCGACAGTCTTGCTCACAAATCCTATCTGGGTAGTCAACACGCGAATGACTACACGAAAGAAGAGTCTTTTGCCTAGTGTTAAAGGACCAAAAACACCTACAACGGTTGGCACATTGCTTGCACTTATTAGAGAAGAAGGTCCACAGGCGCTCTTCTCAGGAGTTGTACCCGCATTGGTACTTGTTATCAACCCAATATTACAATATACAATTTTCGAGCAGTTGAAGAATGTGATTGAGAAAAAGAAGAGAATCACACCAACCATGGCATTCCTTCTAGGCGCGTTGGGGAAGCTATTTGCTACCTCCATCACATATCCTTATATCACAGTTAAGAGTCGTATGCACGTCGCTGGAAGAGACGGAGGAAAAGAAAGCATGATTCAGGGTATGAGAAGAATCTTAAATGAAGAAGGCTATGCTGGTTTTTACAAAGGTAAGATTTTTTTCTCACAAAGTCATTGAAGAGACGGCTGCTGATTTTAGTTCAGGAATTGCACCCAAAGTCTCACAAAGTGTTATGACTGCTGCATTCTTATTCGCCTTCAAGGACGTCTTGTATGAACAGACCATCAGGCTAAGGAGAAGTATTCCTGCTAAAGTCGCTGCGAAGTGAATAAGGTATTTTGTTGGTCTAAGAATCCTCTTGTGGATCTGATTGTAAGTTATGGCATCGATGGAATATATACATGGTATTTGAACTGTTCAGAAGGGGCGTTGGAAATATCCATACCTGCATAGGAGACGAGGCCAGAATGGATTACTTCTACTGTGACTACAGGGCGGTCTTACACAGAAAACTGGAATGATAAGAGATTGTATCTGATTGCAGGCGTGGCACTCCTGACCTACCAATTAAAGCAATCAGAATGAGGTCAGGAGTCATTATGGATACGGGAATTATTTACCTAAAATGTACAAGTGCGAGATCAACAGTGAGACAAACCGTTGAACGGTTCGAAAAAATATACTCCTCTGGTCCAAGTGAACCGGCTTGAATCTTCAAACAATGAACATTATGGATTATCAGCTGAATACATGTTTGTAAACTTGTTTTTTTATTTGACCCACTAATCATGTGATTACGCGATTTTCATTGAGGACGCGCTCTGCACGCACGTGTTTCAGAGCCTACTTTGATTTTGAAGTTATATTTTGAAGGGGAGCGTATGTGTGTTTTTCTTTTTCTTCAAACTTTTTCTTTTTCGGTATAAGAATAAGGTAGGTAATAAAGAAGGTTATATGTTACTAGGTATTTATATAATACTAATAAAAATTAAATTCTAATATTAAAGTTCTCTTTCGATCACAAGTCACGTGATTTATATAGAAATGATTTCTAGTGGAAATCCAAATACGTAGAATTCGAAAACGATCTCCAGGACACACAAAATCGAACTTTTAGTGACCTTCGCAGAACATTTTCTTCGCCAAGGCTCTGAAACATAAAGCTGCCAACACGACATCGGGAGCGTGCTCTTCCTTTATTTACATGACAACATTTAAGATGCGATTACTACAAGGTTTGCGTTTCTCTCATGCTTTGAGCAAGAGAAAATAGCAATCATTGATCCTCCATACGCAAATTATGGCTAAATCTACAGCGGCCGATGAATATGGCCTCAGTTCTGGCGACGAAGCAGATTTTCTGGACCTGACAAACGCGGTCGATACTGCCAATGCCAGTAAGGGCCACAAACGACAAGCTTCCTTCGACCAGACTTCGCCGATCATCAATAAACAGGCAACTGAGATATCTCCTAAGGTTTTTCAATCGGCTCTATCTGTATTGAGTCGCAATTTTGGGCTTAAATTCTTTCGATTGAAGCAGGAGCAAGTCATATCAAGAATTCTTGACGGTGAAAGTGCTGTCATTATCTTTCCCACTGGAGGCGGAAAAAGTCTTTGCTTCCAAGTCCCAGCACTCGCTTTCGAAGAGGAAGACAAACTGTTGAAGTCTCATAATGAGGGAGAACATGGAAGTGAGTTAACGTTAAGTGTGCTGTGCTGTATTTCTGTGCACGACATATCGTGACCCAAGCAGCAGAATTTTCTGATGGAAGATTCGTCTCTCTTCGCGTTTCTTTGGGATTCTTCGTGTTTAAAAGCAAAGTTCTAACCACGATGGCATACAGTTACCCTCGTGGTATCGCCGCTGATAGCATTGATGAAAGATCAAGTGGATGGTCTCGTTCGCCGTGGTATTGCTGCAGCAACACTTGACTCGACTAAGACTAGAGAAGACTTTCTTCAAATATGCGACCAATTGAGAAAAGGGAAACTAAAGCTACTCTATGTAGCGCCCGAGACGTTGAGCAAGGAGGGATTTGTTGAGCAAATGAAGTCCGTGCGAGGTGGTATCAGATTACTTGCAGTTGATGAAGCACATTGTATCAGCGAGTGGGGCCACAGCTTCCGCCCTGACTACTTAAGTCGTTCTCCTAATCCTGTCGCAATCGAATTCAGTACTGACCATTAGTAGAAATCGCTCGTTTCGCTGACGAGATCAAGGCAGAGCGAGTAATTTGTCTGACAGCTACAGCTACACCTCGTGTTGCTCAGGGCATTTGCGATGCATTCAAAATCAAAAACTCGGGGCTCTTTCGAACCTCAACTTATCGACCCAATTTGCGATTGTTGGCCGAGTCAGGAGATACAAAGCTAAAGATGCTTCCCAAGCTCATCAATTTTTTACAAAATCACAAAGGCTCGACGATCATCTATGTTGCTTTGCAAAGGCAAACCGAGAAACTTGCAAAAATATTGGTGAAAAAAGGCTTCAATGCCAAGGCGTTTCACGCAGGAATGCCGACTGAGGCTAAAACGAAGCTGCAGGATGAATTCATGAGAAGCGATAACATGATTATAGTTGCAACGATTGCCTTTGGCATGGGCATTGACAAGGGGGGGGTTCGCAATGTAATCCATTTCAGTATCCCTCAAAGTTTGGAGTCTTACAGTTAGTACTTCCCATCAATGAGCCTCGAGTCAGAATTACCTCGATATTCCCCTGCCTCAACCAGTTCATCTGAACCTCTACTATTCTTGAATTCACTTCCGAGCATTTAACTTAACCGAGCTTCGATTGTTTGATCGTTTTGGACATCAAGCCCTCATTATCCCAGTCAACTCGAACAATCAACGTTCCCGTTTTTTTAATATATTCAACCGCACCAGGTTTCCATGCTAACCTTTGAGCAGGTCAGGAAATTGGAAGAAGTGGGCGAGATGGGAAAACCTCCAATTGTTTCTTCTTCGCATGTGGTGAAGACTTTCATTTCCGAGAGTTACTCATTCGTGGTGACCTCCCCTCTCTCACCTCCATCCGCCGCCTATTGAACGATATATTCGATTCAGATGCGAAAAACCTTCCAATTGGAGGTGAAATTCACTGTTCGAAATATAGCCAGACAAAAGACTTCGACATCCGGCCTACAGTCTTAGGTGGCATATACGCACAATTAGAGCTCACCTACGGTCTTATACGTGCTACTAAACCATTTTATCAAAAGTACTCGTACGTGGCAGAAGAGAATAGGTATCGTGACAAAATGGTGTCGGATCGAAGTGCGGCGGCAGTTGCGATCGCCAACTGTGGTAAGAAATTATACAAGTTATATCATATTGATGTGGATGCTGCGGCTCATCGTTATAATATCGGAAGACCTGAGATTATTGCCAAGCTTTGCGAGTGGAACGCCGAAGGAATTCTGGAACTGAAAAGAAGTCAGCTCGTAGACGTCTACAAAGTTACCAAATCTCTTCCCAAAACTGTATCGGAGGTTGAGACAATCGCAAAAGACATCTACAGCAACATAGAAACACGCGAAAAACAAGCTCTAGATCGTACGGATAAGGTCTTGCAGCTTATTACGGGCAAAGATTGTTTCTCCAAGAAATTGGCCCAACACTTTGGCGACGAGCTTCCTGATGGGAAGGAAGAATGCGGTCATTGTCAGTGGTGTTTAACGCATGAGCCGGTCGTGATACACCCCCCTCCCCCCGTTCCTTTCAATAAGCTGGCTTTCGAAAACATTCTAAATACGATCCAAGAGCGTGATGATCCGAGATTTCTTGCCAGAGTGGCCTTTGGCATATCCACTCCGAGAGTCGAGGCGATGAAATTGGGGAAGAGCCCGATCTTTGGCTCGATGGATGACCATGAGTTCATGGTGAGTGATATTCGTACTTGAATCCCTGGTTTCGGACATGAAGCAACTAACAAATATTGAATATAGGTTCTTCTGCGAGCTTTTGGGAAGGAATGCAACGAGAGTAAGTTTGGGGTGAACGATTTTTGTTAAATCTGTGCATATCTAGCAGATATGGGCGTTGATGATCTTGCGTAGAACATTTTGTTTCTGGTCCAAAACAATGAGAGAATAGCATGGGGGGGATACTATGGTAGTATCTAGAAGAGGATTGTCTTAATTCGCCCACCATATGGATGGATGGTTACTCATGGCGAAGAAAATCCAGTTCACTCTCCAATCACACCAATCGTCTCCCCAAAACATCCGATTCCCAGAGTTGAAGATAATACAAAGTCTATAGTTTGTAACTAAAGGGTTGAGAGTTTGTATTTCACTACTTCATTGAGGGGTGTTTATGTTCAGTATTTGTGCAAGATCCCAAATGTTTCTTTCCATTCGAACGCCAATACGCTAAGTCCATTCAAATCCCCTGTGGATATTTTCCGCTCCACATATGATACAGTTCCTCCTTCCTCTCACCTCCTCCTCAAATCATGTTCCTCCAACCAGAACGCCGGACAAGGAGCCCCTTCATCACCCCTCCCATTCTTCATCCCCCCCAATAGCCAATCCGTCAACCCTACAACTTTAGCCCCAACCCCCTTTTCCCAATTCCCCCCTTCTTGCACATGTTCAATAGTATGCGACCAAATCCTCCCCTCCTCATCAAATTCAAAGAGGAAAAGTCCAGTAAACTCCTTGCTATCATCCTCCCCACTTCCACCCCCTAACCACTCTGTAATCTTATCTACATTTTCCCTTGCTCCAATCCCCTTATAAAAACCTCCTGTCCCTTTATTCTTTGTCTTCCCAATAGTTTTCCATCGCACTATTAACTGTTCGCGATTTGGTCCTCTGGATGAAGAAGACGATTGACTCATCCGCTCGGAAAGGATCTCAAGCTTGACGTTTCCGACTAAAGGGACGCGACCCCAGGCAATAGGAGAAGTCCATAGAGCGGCAGAATAGGCGACGCGGCCGGAGACGGTAGGGAGGTGGGGGTGCGTTGAGGGGAAGAGGTGGAGGGTTATTTGAGGGGATAGAATTTCCTGGGGAAGCGGGGATTGGAGCAGGGTTGGGAGGCGGTCTTGAAGAGTACGGAGAGCTGGTTGTTGTTAGCATGTGTAAATAAAAAGGTGAATCAGTTGAGGGGTAAGAGGGGTAAGAGGGGTGAGAGGGGGAAGAGGGGTGAGAGGGGGAAGAGGGGTAAGAGGGGGATGCTTACTTTTTCCAAGTTTCACTGTTCTGTCGTTTTTGGGAGGTTTATTTGAGTTATTGGGATCGGGAGGTGGGATGTTATTACGGGGTACTGAGTCAGTAAACCATATATCTGGTAAGACTCGAGGTCCTGCGTTGACAGTTGCTAAACTTCGAGAGCCATGCAGAATTGTGTAGGCAGTGGCAAACCGCGTTTGACATGTTGAAGTTGGGGAGAGCTTCGAGAGCCGACTTCGATCGAGGCGTAGAAGACTATGAGGTTTCGACATCAGCGGGAATAGAAAGGGTTCATTCGAAAAGACATCAATACTTTAGCAAATCAAAGTAAAAAAAAGTAACAATTGTAACATCTTCGTAATATTTTTTTTACTTTGATTGCTATTTCTAGAACTTTTTGACATCCAGTAGGAGCAGTAGGTAGGTAGTACAGTAGTGATGATATCAAAAGCTTTATCAAACGGCTTTACAAGCTGCTGATTGCCGATTAGAAGGTACAAAGCGGTCAAGGGGGTCAGTTGATCAGGAGTTTGAATGAATCACAAGAATTGGATCACAAGAATCAAGTTACCTACCTAGTAGGTACCTAGGTACGTAGTTTGAATCATTCAAACAGTTCCAAGAATATATAAAAAGTAATAAAGATCCCGGAATCTTCAATAAGTCAATACGTTAACAAAGAACAAAGGTCCTTCAACTGCTTAGGTTGTGTATTACCAGGTACCTATATAAAAATCAATATAATTAATTCAGAGACATTTATTCACTTCAATGTTAGAAATAAATCACATTCACGTGATACTCGTCTAACCAGTGCCCGTGGACCGCCTCTGTACCTTAAACACAGTTGAGGTTCCAAAGTTGCCGTATCTTGTTCTCCAACTACCATCATAAATACATCGAAAAAGGATAACCAAGAGGTATCATACAACTTTCAAAATACCATAATTTACATTTGAACAACCACCGCAAAAATGAATCCAGAGTAGTAAGTTTAAACCCCTCAAATCAACGTCATCCTTTCATCAGCTTCAAAGAAACAGCAATCTACATCATATCTCCAGAGATGCAATACTGATCCTTCTATTCGCAGAGTATACCTTATACGTACCCCTCATCATAACGATGCCATTACCATCGAATCGGATACACTCGAGTGGTCCACGCCAACATGTATACCCTGAACGGACCCCGACTGACGAACTCAATAGATACGATTACCTTTTCAAGCTCCTCCTCATCGGTGATTCCGGTGTAGGAAAGTCTTGTCTACTGCTGCGATTCGCAGACGACACATACACAGAGAGTTATATCTCAACCATCGGTGTCGACTTTGTGGGTGTTTCTGTTTTGGGGTTACAGGGTATTGTTTGCTGATGGCGAGGTAGAAAATCCGCACGATCGAGTTGGACGGAAAGACCGTCAAACTGCAAATTGTAAGGAAATCTGATAGAAAATAAGGTGGGAACGTTGTGCTGATAATTGTTTCTCGTAGTGGGATACCGCTGGACAAGAGCGTTTCCGTACCATCACATCGTCATACTACCGAGGCGCGCACGGAATCTGCGTTGTCTACGATGTCACCGACATGGATTCCTTCAACAATGTAAAGCAATGGCTCCAAGAAATTGACCGATACGCAACAGAGGGCGTCAATAAGTTGCTTGTAGGCAACAAAAGTGATATGTCGGATAAGAAGGTCGTGGACTACACTGTCGCAAAGGTACATATTATCACATGGGAACAATCACCTGAGACTCTGGATCAAAGTCTCGCATTTCCAAAAACATTGCGACTAACATGAATCGTATTAGGAATTTGCTGACAGTCTCGGTATCCCATTCCTCGAGACTTCCGCCAAGAATGCCAGCAACGTCGAGCAGGCTTTCCTGACCATGGCCCGCCAGATCAAAGAACGTATCGGCACTACCACTGCGAACAACAAGCCGGCAGTACAAGTCGGACAAGGTCAAGGTGTTCAGTCGGGGTCTGCTGGTGGGTGTTGTTAGATGATGTTGTTGGTCGGTCGGTCGCTCTTGTCTAGGTTTTTGATAAAC
This sequence comes from Ciborinia camelliae, assembly GCA_025890175.1. Taxonomy (NCBI): domain Eukaryota; kingdom Fungi; phylum Ascomycota; class Leotiomycetes; order Helotiales; family Sclerotiniaceae; genus Ciborinia; species Ciborinia camelliae. The sequence goes on from JANPYM010000004.1 coordinate 664,485, forward strand.
CTAGAACGTCACGAACTCCTGCTTCCCTTTTCTCGTTTATCCGCATTAGACTGATGGTCCCTTGGATCGGCCTCTGTATTTCGTCTATCTTTCGCTGCCTCCGCTAGCACAGCATCGCAGCAAATCACATAGCAAATCTTTGCACCCACGAAGCTAAGGAAGGAAGAGGGGAAATAGGAAATAGATAACTTTAATGGCTGATGGACGGAGGGAAACAAACCCAGTTGAAACATTTGGCGTGCAATGGGAGGAATTTCGGGAAATGGATCTTGTCATTGTTTTTTTTCTTTTTATTGACGCACGGTTTCCTTTTTTGGCCTGAACCTTTTTTCGATGCTACTTATTGATGGTGTCGAAACCTTTTTTACATTATCTTTGTTATTATGACAGGCAAGACAATATTTGAGACTTTTTCCGCGAGATATGGAATTTGTGCTGTATTGCGTGATATGTGGTTTTTCCTATTGATGTTCCCGATTGTGTACGTGAAAATGCGACGCGATCTCAACCATGGCTTGCGCTACGATTGTTTGTGCCTGTGAGAACATGTAAGATATTTCAAGTTTAGGGGGAGGTCTGTGGATGCACAAGGGCGGAATACTAGACTGTGTTCGGAAAGGTTTGAAGACACTTGCATATTGTTGCAAGCCGAAGAGCAAGTTGGTGGATGATGGACAAGTTGTTCGTCGTGAAAGGCCGACTCGCCTGTATTCTACTTCGTTGTCGCCATGTTCACCCTCGAGGTGGTGATTCTGGTGTTTCGTTATAGAATTGTGGGTTTCTAGTGAAGTGAAATTTATAGAAGCTGGTAGCATTTCAAAGTGTCAATTCCTTGCAACGCCATAAAGCAAACCCCTATAACTTCCCTTCCAAATCCTAACTAGTCACTCATGTCCCAAAGCTCCTACCCATACCCCTCAACCCACATAACAACCTCTAAACCTCAATCCCCAACTCCCTCCCAATAATGACAGCCGCCTTCTCCCCAATGGCCAACGCAGTATTATTAGTATTCGCACCAACATTCTCTGGCACCATACTCAAATCACAAATCTTCAATCCCCGTGTCCCATACACGTTTAAATCCCCATCAACCACGCCCCCATTTTCCCTCGGCCTCATCGCACAGGTTCCTATTGAATGCCACGTCGTGTTCAAATTCTCCCTGATCCAATCTTCAATCACAGCATCATCCTCAGCACTATATTCTATATCTTCTACTTTTCCCTCCAAACCTCCCACGGACAACGCAGCTTTAGAGCCCTCTGCGAATTTGGGATGGCCGAGCTCAAGCTCGCCTTTAAAATAAGGGAGACGTCTACAAATTTCCCGTTGCATTTTATAAGCCCATAGGTGTTTCTTTAAATCGCTTGGGTGGGAGAGGAAGCCAGCGTCAAATTCATAGCCGTCTTGGACGTCGGTAGCATCCGTGATGTGGATGGAACCCCGGGAATAGGGGTAAGCGGTGTAGAGTGCCATGGTCATGTATTGGCCTGGGTCGACGAGGGAGGGGTCAGCTAAGAAGGCGTTTATAACGGCGCAGAGCATGAGCGGTTTGGTGGGATGGGGGGCGAAGTCGTTCTCCCAATCGGATACAAAGTCTGGACCTAGGGCCTGGATTTCGGAGGGGGAGGGGCGAAGTTTGGCGCCGATGTCTGGAAGTGTGTTAGTTTGGGAAGGTATCAAAGGGGGGTGGAGCTTACCGAGTGCATTCCAGCCTATCTGAGGATCTTTGGCCCCAATTGCTTGGACGAAATCTTTTCTTCCGCTTAAGATATTATCGATGGTTTCGGATTCATCCAGTGATGTTTTGTAGGGATACATAAGTAGGTTATGATCTATGCACGGAATGCAATCAGTTACCATTTCTTTCACAAACCATAGGAGAAACTTAACTCACCCTGGTAAGCTTCCCCCACCCCTTCAACCTCACTGACAACTTCCACCCCAGCTCTCTCGAGCACGTCTTTATTCCCAACCCCACTTCTCTCCAAAATCTGCGGTGTCCCCAGGGCCCCCGCACTCACAACCACCAATTTCTCCGCCGTGACCGTATGGGGAACTGGTTTACTGAGTGCGACAGCCGGCTGATGTTCGGAATTGGGTATGTATTCTATACCTGTCGCCCTAGGAGGAGTGGAAGAATCAAAGAGGACGCGAACGACTTTGGATCCGGGGAGGATTTGCAAGTTGGGATAGGAGGAAGATTGGAGGAGTGGGTGGATGTAAGTGTGGGCTGAGTCTTGGCGGCGGCCGGTGGGAGAGACGTAGCGGTGCCATTTCTATTGGTGGAGGTTAGTGAGGGTGTGGGTGTGGGAATTTCGTTGCAGAGAGGAAGACATAATCAAACATATACACTAATCAGGAAAAAAAGACTTACACTAAACCCCCCACATGCCGTCCCATCCTGCAAATCCACAATCTCTTTATATCCCATCCCCTTTACCGTCTCCATAAAAGCCACCTCACTCTTCCCTCTATATCCCCCGTCACTAATATGCATGGGACCGTCATATCCATGTTTTTGGGGGTCTCGTCCGTCTCCTGTTGGATGATATGTTTCCAATTTCTTGCACATTTCCATCATATCTTCACTTCCCCAACCTGGAGTGGACCAGGAATCGAAATCGATAGATTGCGCTCGTGTATACATCATAAAGTTTACAGACGAGCCACCGCCAAGGAGACCACCAGTTTGGACGATTGCGGACCGGTTTTTGAGGTGCGGTGATGCTTTGCTTTTGTAAGACTGTAACGTATATAAACATCTCAAAATCTCAAGAAAAAGGGGAGTGGCAGGGAAACATACCAAAAGAGTACTACTGTCCGGTGCCAAATGAGTCAAATAAAGAGCCGGGTTTACTACAGTCGGATCCTCGAAATTATTTTTTCCGTTTTCGATTATCAGGATTCGTAGGTCTGGATTGGCTTTTGCGAGACGACCGGCTGCTACGCATGCTGCCGTGCCGCCGCCGGCGAAGATTATATCTACAGTATTCGGGGTTAGGGGAGACATTTTCCGGAGGGGTAGTGAGGAACTGGAAGAGGAGCAGAGGTGTGTTATATATGGTGGTTATAGAGTGAGATGCACCGATGTATGATCGGTGTACTGGAGGAGGTGGGTGTATAACGCGATCTCTCTCACAACTATCTGGATATTTCCTCAGAAATGAATGAAACAAATGAATTCTTCAATCCATCCCGTCCCATCCCCCTATTTATAAAACCCTATAGTTGAACAAGTACCCCGTCCACTAGTCACCACCTCACCCGTGTTACGCTAGCCACTGCAGGTAAGTAATTCCCATTTTGGCTTTTGATGCATATGAGAAAAGTAGATCCCCCCTCATTTCGAAGTCAGCTAGCCATCCTCTCCATATATCTATACCTATCTATATTGACTTGTCATTATACTTATCCTATCGGAGTTACACCATAGATATCTCCAAGTCTGACTTCCCCCTCCCTACTCCGTAGTATCTACTTACCTGTACACATACATCTTGAATCATGATGCCCGTATGTTAAGACACACGATTCATGTTTACCCTTCTCTCAACTCTGTGTTAAACTCTGTGACCATAAAGATTGGTTTTATTATATGGATACTGAGGTACCCGATCTTATCTGTGTCATACATTGGGCGTCACATCAAATTATACCTAGCTACCTACCTAGTAGTACCTAGTGTCCAAATTGTGGGGTACCCGCAAACTGATCCAATAAAATAGGGTCAAGCCCATGCAGCCTCGGACGAGACTCTACTACCTCCACCAACCTTCCACCACCTAATTTATCAATTTCCTCGGATGATAGAACTGGGATATACTCGTGGCGCCAGTAACGTAGTATGCAGATTCTTGCGAAGATAGAAAGAGCAAACCATTTTCTTCTTCTCTTATAATTTACCATTATGGATCCGTGTTGGCATATCGCACAAGTACAAAGTACCCGTTCTTAAGCTGCGCGCTCTAGGTAGCAGGCTCCCTAAATTCCTCAGATTATTCCGAAGTGGATAGGGATGATTTCCTCACACTTTTGCTACCTATCTAAACAACCTTACCGCTGAATATCAGATATGGCAAAGATCTAACCTACACCAACCACCTGAATACAAGCCCAGTACAAGCCCAGTAGTCTCGCGATCAAAAGGCCCCTCTTCACCTCACAACACACGGGAGTTAAACCTTGTCAAATGCCATCAAAGTATCAAATATTGCGAATTATCATCGTTCTCCTAATTTGAGCAGACTACTGTACAATTTTCAATTGGATTTCTCTTTTGTTCGCACACCTTCCACCCCTTTTCTGGGTTATATAACCCCAATGTTGCTTGCTTTATCATGCTTTGCTTTGCTCACTCATAAACCATCCGCCTTCGCTCTTTGTACATCAAAAATGAAAGTAAATGAGAATCAAAATGGATTCTATCCATCCAGTATGCTTCCCCAAACAATGTGACAGTCTGGTAACATTGATCTGAATCAAGAGAGGGAGAAAAACTGCCAGTGCATAAATGTACCTTCTTATGAGATAGAGTTCATAAATTAAGTTGAAGGAATTGAAAGAACTATAACATGCAAGAAAGTCAGACGAAAACCTAACACCTGATCATCCTGTCCCAAATAACATTGAACGCCAAATAACTTATTCTCATCTCAAAAGTGGTATTGTGTACGCCCCCATGAATCATCATTAGACACACCAATTCACACCAAAATTCCCAGCACATTACGCTCCCATGAATTTGTATTTGGTTTGAATGTATTCAATTAAATGCCAGAACTCCCCCAAATGCAAAATTCCCCCCTACTTGGCTATGCTGGTCGTGACCTTCCTCAGATTCTTCAGCATATCTTCAATTAAAGATTCTGAGTCAATAGGCACATCTGGTAAGTCGTGGGTTCGTGTAGGAGGAGCAAATGTTTGTGGTTGTACCTGCGGACCCGGAGGGTTTTGGAAATATTGTTGATGGGGATAGAGGGGTTTTGCCTCCTGTTGAGGATGTTGAGGAGGAGGCTGATGCAAAGAATTCATTGATTGCTGGCTTGAATCTTGCTGTGTAAGAGGAGAATACGGGGGAGTCGTCCGGGTAGTATTTACGACTGGTTGCTGTTGCGATGATGGGTTATAACTAGTCTGCTGCGACGGCTGAGGTTGAGGTTGCTGAGGTTGCTGGGACTTTTGAGGCTGCTGGGGCTGCTGAGGTTGCTGAGTTTTCGTAGACTCGGTTGTTTGTGGGCGTTGGGACGCGTATCCATATTGTGCAGGAGAACCTTGGCCACCATATGGAATGTAGGAAGAGTTTTGATATTGATTGGAATAATAATTTTTGTAGCTTTGCTGCTGATGGCTCTGCTGTTGATGGGTTTGTTGTTGATTGTCTCGTGGCTGCGGTACATGATGATTGTGGAACATCGAACTGTACTCTTTTCGAATGGCTGGGTGTAAGGGTGAGTGGTCTTTCCTTTCCCATTGGTTTGGGTCATACGGCTTCGGCGGAACCTGCTGGGTTGGCGTTTGCTGTTGTCTGGGAACGGAAGGCGAAGCATAGTTTGGTCTTGCAGATGAGGTTGCCGGAGAATATGATTGCGACCCATTCGAGGAATATGAACCACGAAGAGATTGAGGGCTGTAGGGACTGGTACCACTGTGGGCTGGACTAGGATATGTCATTTTGTTGCCAATACCACCGGTGTAGGAAGAAATTGAAGGCGGGAGAGACCCTGTGATCGAACCAGATTTTGAAAATAAAGTCTTCTTGAGATGTTCTTCCAGATTGCCTTGGTAACCATTCATGAATCCTCCACCATCTCTGTAAGGGCTCTTATATTCCAGGGATGAGCGGTTATGCTCAATTTGCAAGTAGAGATACTTCGCAAAAACATTACCTATCTTAGGGGCAGTCCTGGAGGTAGATGTCCTGGAGCTGAAAGGGTTATTTCCTTTTGATACTGGTGGGGTTTGTTGTGGTCGGTAATTTGTATTTGGTGGAGCCAGAGGACTAGCAGTTGCTTGTGGTTGACGTGATATAGCTGCTTGATAAGGCTGGCGCGGCGGAGCATATTTGACTTGTGGAGCATAACTAACTTGTGGAGCATAACTAGCTTTCGGGGCATAGCTGGCTTGTGGAGTATAACTAGCTTTCGGAGGATAGACAGCTTGCGGAGCTGCGGGTGCAGAAGGAGCCGCAGTGTTCTGAAACCTGGGATCAGTACCGAAGTTGAGGCCGACTGCAGGTACTTGTGCAGGCCTGGAAGTTGCCGATTGTCGCAGGAAAGCCTGTTGAGATTGGTATGATTGTGTATCAATCATACCACTGTGATAGTCGTCTCCTGATTTACGAGGCTTATACACATATGGTTTTTCTGTCCTCGCAACAGAGGGCGTGGGAGTTGTAGAGGATAATGCTGGTTGATTGACAACTTTGGCAGTGGTCGTGTTCTGCGTGTCCTGGATACCGGAGCCAAGGCTTGGGGCATTAGTGGTCGGCGTCTTTGTGGCACTTGCAGAGGTTTTGTTCGAGGACGTAGGATACGAAGCTGCGTACGATAGGCGTGGCGCAGGTGCCACTGCTTTGGGGATTGTATCAAGGAAATGACCTTTAGGATTGTGTCTCTGGTTCCTCAAATCTTCGGTAAACTGTGCCCTAGCCTCTGTAGAATTCTTTCCAAGATAATACCAAACTTGGTTCTCTTTGCTCAAATCCAATTTGACTTGTGATGTATTGCGCGCGATATTCTCTGTATTAAATTCTGCCCATGTAAAGCCTTTGACAAATGCATCCTCAGCTCTTGGAATGTCATCAACTTGACGCTTTGTTGTGTTGAGTGACGCTGCTTCGATACGAGATTTTGGCATGGGGATTGCCTTCTCGGATGGCTTAGCAAGAGTGAAAAACGATGGGTCTGGGATGAGAATCCATTTATATTCGACTTCAACACGATCACTGGTAAAGGAGTTAGCAGAATCATCATAACAGGGCAAAAAATGTTTTACGAACCCGCGTGGCAAGATATCAACCAGCACTGTCTCCTCATCTTTTCGATTCTCAATGATAGTACCTGCAAAAATATCGCCTTTGTAGAACTGCATTTGGCAAACTTCATTGACCTTCAGGTCATTAGCACCATTGCGAATACGAACATCTTCCTCGAGAGCCTCGCTGTCGAGCTTCTTGTCTCGTTTAACGCGATGGAAGCGACAACTGAATTCAATGCCCCACTCTTTGTACTCGGTGCCATCCTCACCAAATACTGGAATTTCGCCTTGCTCAACAAAGACGCCAGCTGCCGCTGCACACGTCGCATGATATGCTCTTGTACACTTCTTCTTCGAGCATTGGAAACATGCACCTTTCTTCGAACGGCAATAATTGCACTTGAGATCAAAGCGAGCTTTGGAAATCTCCGTAATACCCGTAACAACCTCCTTCTTCTCTGTTTCTTCAATGATAGTTTCTGGAATGTACTGGGCACACATACGATGTGCCTGTTTGCCATCCTCGGTTGGAAGTAGAGGCTCGGATGGAATGTCGTTGGGACAGAGGACACAAGGTTCGTTCACCGGTGCTTTGATGCGCATACGAATTCTCTTCACATTTTGCTGGTCGTCCGACTCACTCTTAACGCGCTTTCGCTTGCGTTGGGCCTTAGTCTTGACCTTTGCGTCACCACTACTATCAGGAGGAGTGGGGAGATCCGTCGGTTCATTTTCGTCATCTTCTTCCTCTTCCTCCTCCTCGTCAAAGTCGGTTTCGTATTCAGTCTCTTCGCCATTCATCTTGCGCTCTAGATCTCGAACATTAATCCAAACACTGTCTTGAGCTTGATCACAGTCGCATTTCTTGGCTACCTTGCCATATTCAATCCACGATGGCAAACCAAAGTTAACAGCTTCGGCGCAATTGTAACCGAGATTGTAACCAGAATGATATCCGTATGGGAAAGTAATCACAAATTCGCCTGGTCGGTGGACAATTTTGTTGACCTTGATGTTATAGTTTGATAATAAGTGTTGAGGTGATATCAAAAATGTTTTATGACGAAGGAATTCGCTGCAGGCCTTTGCATCAGCTGGCCAGATGTTTTTCATCGCAGCTTCAAATCGACGTGCATCTCCTTGAGAGATACTGTACCATTGCTTCGGTGCACCAAAGTGAAGATAATTGATGCTGTAAAGATCGACGTCCTCCAAATGCCAGGCAAATGTAGCTTTCCACATCCCCAAATAAAGATATGCCGTGTTAACACCAGGAATCTGCCCACCTAGATGATCAAGTATATTGGGTAGCTTCCCAAGATTCCATTCAGTCGTTTTGTCATCGAAGAGTGACCCCATCATGTCTGCTCCATAAAGAGGCGGGGCGTATGTAAGGGTGCGCCAATAATGTCGTTCCAGTTCTTCACATCTCTCTGCCGAGTAATCTTCGCCCTCTAACTCGTACTTGAAATTCTCGAACGCGGCTTCATCCACCACTCCCGTTTCACGACGATTATTCTTACGACGAGATGAAACAGATATGGCTTTAGGTTGCCTTCCTCCCTTTGGTTTAACGGGTGTATCGTCCTCGTTTCCTTCTTGCTTGATGGACGAGGAACCACCATCTGTTTTCGGAGATATGGGAGTTGGTAAACGATCCGGGGTTCCATTTTCTGAATCGGCAGTCACATTTGTCTTAAGTTTAGACGGCGGTCGGCCTGGCTTTCGTTTTCCTCCGGCCGCCCCTGGTGTTGAAGGAGCTTTTGATCTGGTCGCAGTTTTAGCTTTTTCGACATTGGCTCTCCTCTCACCTCTCTTGGCAGGAGGTTGATGTTCGCTTTGATCGCACAGCTGGCGCCATTGTGGAAGGTTGTAAGAACGTTGATGGAGGATATTAGCTTGTCGGTATGTTCCGCTCTGACCCATGATATCTTGCTTAATCGGATCCTTCACTCTAATCGTTTTAATAGCGTCGTCGAGCGGTGGAAGGGCAGCTTTCCACTCGGGCGGAGGAATGACTTTGACAATACCAGATTTCATACCATATTTGTTAACTTTATCCATCTAAACATTATCGCATCAGTATCCGGTCGCCAAGTCCCTTCGGGCATACTTTTGACTTACGAAGAGATTAAAGTCCTTAAATTGAGCCATGGTCGGCATAAAAACAGGAACTCTGCCATCGTCTTCCCAATGCTCTGGTTCAATTGTATCTTCTGCTGTAAACTCGAGATCCGATAATTCTGAGTCGCTTGATGGATCGGTTCTGATCGTATTGTTGCTTTCTGGTGGCGAAGCAAGACCCTGCGAAATCGCAGATTGCTCGCCCTCGCTGGGCATAACTACCTGGTCGGTAACAGTCGACATCGTGTAGGTTCACATGCGATCGACCATGAGGCCTTGTTGTGAGTGATTTTGTTGAATAATTAAATGGCGAGGTACTTGAGGCAAGTGAATGTTGTCGAATTGTGGAGGGGGGTTTGAAGAATGATGCGCGTTCTGAAAAAGAATGGACTGAATTGAATCTTGGCAGATATCGAAAGAAAAACAATTGGTGGTTTTATCCTCTCAACTTCATTGATATAAAGTCAACTTGGATATTTTCTCTGATGTATTGTAAATAAATTATCGCCGGTCGAGGTGACTGAGGTTAGTGAGGTTAGTAAGGTGAGTGTAGTGAGGATTGTCAGAGGGTTGGGTTTGATTGAATCAACGGGATGATTATTGAAGGTGCGATTTCCCTCGAACGATTCTCCTACTTGCCGATGTACACTAATCTCTATCCACTTTAGCGTATTTCTTCGGTTCCATTTCTAGAAGTGTGGACCTTGCTTGGGTATGGATGGTAAAAGAAAACATTTGAATAAAGCTCACCAAAACATATTACTTTCTTCTCCTCTTTCTTTAATCTTCAACCTTCAATCTTCAGCCTCACCTTGAGATTTATTCGCCATAATTTTTGATAATATATATGTACCTATATATATGTATATATATTTTATCAATGAATTTGAATATCATTTCCTATTCAGTCTATGATTTACGATCTTACCTATGGATATTATCTTGCATAGGTACATACCTACCTAGGTAAGGTAGTTGAAGACACCGAATCCTTTACATATCTTCTTATATATCTAGGCACCGAGCACTGGTACGCGTGTCCAAATTATTACCTATACAATGTAAAGAAATTGGAAACCGTCCAAGTACGGAGCACATCCATACTGTTGATACTCTTCCCTCAAGGTTCTTCCTACAACTCATATGAGCTATAAAGATAAAGGTAACATCAGTATTGGAACTGTTGAACAAAATGCTTTCTTTTGCGATTTATTGTTCTTTTGGCTTTGCCGTATGATCTTCGTGATTTCACGTTTCTTGCTGCTTGAGTTATTATTGATTAACGATGGATGGTTTTATCTTGATTTGTTGGATCATTGGATCGATCGGTCAGGATCTTCTTATGCAGTGCACAGTTCACCTGTAAGATGCCCAGGCATCGTCTCAACTTATCCAAACATGATTGGAATCATCATAGGGCTGAGAAGTTTATCTTTAGTCTCATTATTTTGTATTGTACCGCTTCAGATTGTGGTTCGGATTGTGTCTGGGTACAAGTCCATATCAATCAAGTCAAGTGTGATAAACATATAACACATTCGTCCTCAAAACCTAGAGTTACAATTGATTTTTCGGTGTGGTTTATCATACTACACCAGCCAGCTCTTCAATTCTTAAATTTCTGATATGACGTTGATTTACAAGTGAAATGATCAAGATTCGTACTATATCGTCGATAAGTAACCCGATAGGAAAATACCCCTGTACTAGTGAAATCTCTGTCATCGAACTTGCATCAAGCCAAAAAAGCATCTTCGTCAAATTAAGCTTCTACGGGGCGTAGGGTCGAGTGGCTAAAAGCGGTGACACCTCTGGATCTCCACCTAACCTAGGCAAATCTTGCCCGTTTTCCCCATGACATCCTGGCACAGATCTTACGAACCCGAACATTCAGATCTGGGGAGACAGTACCGGTAGTGGCTCACTGGCTGGAAGCTTACCGCCACAGCCAGTCATGATCTCCGAAGATCTCTTACAGATGTCGCCGGAGAACATGGATAGCAAGCCGGCGAACAATTTGCCGGCATGTAGCCTTGGGTATATTCGCTAGGGTATCGATATCGTTTTGATTTCGTGGAGAATACCGGAGGATGTGTAATGACAATGCTTCAAGATGCGCAAATATGAGTGTTGAGAAAAATGGTTGGCAAGATCACAATCGAGATGCTAGACAGTATATAGGTAACTTGACACTAACTCGCAGCCCATCATATTGACTCTCACGAAACTTGGAAATGGGAAACACTTCGACTTCAAAATGAAGCGGGCGGCATTCAATGGTTGCAAAATACGACGATTCTGTTGAAATTTCCAAGTGTTTACCATCCTTTTTATCACTCCTACTAGGCTAATCTTATCTCAGCCCCACAACTCAGAAACAACTCACAATTCTACTGATAGATTCATTTCCATTCATGACCATCACGGTTGTAACGTTGATACAACTGCGATATCAAACGGCATGATATGACACCACTTGATTGATGTGACTAGTAATGCGATGGTTCTACAAGTACATATGGTTGTTTCGAGAAGATTTACCAATGCAAGTAGACGTCTAAGGGGTTTCAATCTTTCAACACTGACAAAGTATCGCATCTTCACTAATATTGTTTGAAAAAGGATCGAGCAAAGAGACAAACAGAGCTTTTAATCGACAGTACACCTCAATTACCCAACCATCGTTTTAACTCCTGAGGTCTTCGGTGATAATCATATCCCCAGGACAAATACCCGAGCCCAACCATTGCCATGCCGTGAAATTTGAAGACGCCCTCGTGCAGACAACACTTCGCGGCGTATTGATCCTTCAGTATTCACACCATACTATACCCATCTACCTAGTATATCTTTTACAATCCCTTCCTCACGCCAATTTCCTCTTGCTATTATTTCCCTTCCCTTCCAGAGAAGATCTTCATCAATATCATACTCCGTGCCTGCATCCCAAACTAGAAATTCTGACCTCTTCTTCCAAAGAGGGAGCAAATTTTCTCCCAAAACATTCCTTCCATCCAACTATTATTTCCATCTCCACCCACTCATTTCACCCGCAAACCATGACCATCATCCAACAACAAACAACCCTAATTTTACCTCACGCCTCAACTCACTTAAGCCGCGCCTCGTTTTCATACTATCCAGAGCCGCCACAGCAGCAGCAACAGCAACAGCAACTTGTGACAAACATGGCACAACATAACCAGAAATCAGAAAAGATGAGGACTTACCCACCTACCTACTTGCAGAAACCCCCACATTTTCAATTCCCATCTCAGAACACTTCGAGTACGTACACACACAGACAATTCTATGCCAGAAAGCAATGAAAAGGATGCCATTCAAATTATCAATTTAGTATGATGTAATGTAAACAAGTCTCAATTCTCCATATTAACCACTCGTGCATTTATACATCCCCACTTACCCGTATCTCTTCATCCAAACTCCAAGAATGAATCATCTAATGACACATGTGACTTAATTACACCTTCACATTCGATTAGACAATAGACAAGTCACTGATCGCCACGCTCTCACGCACGCATAGAATTCTGTACTCGTAATTTTCATTCATTATGCCCATATGCAACCATCGTCAAATCATAGGTATCAATCGTTTCGTTTCGACCACAACCCAATCCGATCCAGTCCAGTCCAGTCCAGTCCAACCGTCCTAAAAGGCCAAGGCCAGCGACCAAAGACCATCCAAACTTTTCAAATGTGTGGGGGGTATGAACAAGCAGCCTGCATAAAAGCGCGCAAAAAGGAAAATCGGTGGCCAAAATACAGAAAATGTGTGTTGTGTATGTATGCCATAAAAAGTAAATGCTCTCCCATATCGTATTATACCCCTAGGCCATCAGCCAATATCAAGAACATGACAGATCCATGCAAATGCTTATTTGTGCTGTTTTCGCAATTGCAAATATTAAATGCAAAAAACATACCCATTTCGCCTTTGTGTGATGCCATGCCGCAAGAAACAAGTTGAATGAAAGGATGAGGTTATTACAAGCTGTGTGAGCTGAAGCACTTAGGGAGTCACAGATTGTAAGACCCTAGAGCTGTTTCCGAAAGGTGAATCTATGATGAGTCGCCTCTTGGGGCACGAGGAGCTCCACGTGGACCACCTCGACCACGTCCTCGAAATTGTCCATCATTTCTGAAGCCACCACGACCTCGGCCACCTCTACCACGATATTCCCCACGACCACGGCGGCTGACTTCATGGAAGCCATCATTGCTGCTAACTGGAGGGGTAGGGGTCTTCTGAACAAACATTGTCAGCAAAATATCATGACTCATATTGTCGATTGGAGTCGACTTACTGAACCGGGACTGTCAGGTTGTTCATCGGCCCAGCTTTGTGTATTGGCAGCAGCAGCAGGAGTAGCAGCAACACCAGTTTCAGTCTCAGCAGCTTCACGAGGAACCTCGACCCACTCTTGCGATGTAGACAATTCGTTGTTGTTGTCCCAATTTGCCTCTGCCGCAGCATTTCCTGCTTCGCCAAAAGCGGAATTTTGAGGGATGCCATGAGCTTCCTCAAAACTTGGTTCTTGATGACCGTTGGTCAACGCACTAGTAACAGGGTCATCGATTTCGGTTAAACCGGCGTTGGCGATAGTTGGGTCACTTTGAACGAGGTACTCGGCGACTTCGGGTTGGATTGTCTCTTCAGCAGCTGGCTCGTCAGATTCAGTGACGACAGATGTGGTTGGTAACGCAAGAGCAATAGCCTTGATATCGGCAACTAATAACTAATTAGCAAAGGTGTAATGTTTCCAATTGGAGGCGTACTTACAAGTTGTAGTAAGTTCTTCATTATTGACGGAGAAACAGGCCTCATCAGAGCCTTGGATAATCTTTGTCATGGCAGCTACAGCAGCCTCGTCACCACTGTAAACTTGAGTGAGAAGACCCTCGATGCCCTTATTCTCCTCAAGGTTTGGATCATTTTCGGGGCTTCGGCGCAAGGCAGCGAGACAGAGGAATTTAGTGATAAGTAACAAGTTATGCTCTTGCTCCTCAGCCTTCTCCTTGGCGACCAATTCCTTAGCAGCGTTGACCTTCTCCTCAAGTTCTCTACTAGCACGCTCATTGAACGTCTTCTCAAATTCGGCCTTCTCAACCTGAATTTTGGTCTTGTATTCTTGGTCGAACTTCTTGTATTGTGCGATTTGCTCTTCGAGCTGAGCCAAAGATGCCTGGAGAGATGGCTTCTTTAAGATTTGTGCCTTTTGGTCAGCATTGATCTTGCGAGTAGCTACCAACTCGTCCAAGGTCTTGCCAGTGTTTTCAGCGAGGACATTGTCAACTTTGGAAGCGTTGGTCTGTGCAGTATGCAATTAGCAATTTGTCTCATGGCGATCGTGAACATATTATTTTGACTTACAATCTTCTTGTTGACATTACGAATATTCCTAAAATCCGTGGTTAGCTATACCTGCGCCCCCAATCAGGTTTGACAAGAATGACAATGATGAATCAATATAGTTAATAAAAAATCCTTAAATCCCTTACTTGTAGAGCTCCTTAATATATGGACTTTCGTATGCTCCATCACCATTGCTGCTCTCTTCAGCGCTGTTGGAGGGGGCTTTCTCTGTAGCTGCTGGTGGTGCAACAGACTTTTGAACTTCGACAGCTTCGATCTTGGCCTTCTTCTTCTTGGCAGACTTAGATTCTGGCTTAGAAGCTGGATTTTGAGTTATGGAAGCAGCCATTGTGAATGAAGTTTATTTTGTAATGACTGAGATATTGATTTTGTGACGCGGAAATCTCGAGAACGACGGTTTGCTTGTAAGTTGAATGCTTAAAATATGACGTCTTTCAATAAAACGAAGTATTTAATACAGGTTGATGAGGAGAGGGATATTTTCAGGATTAAGATCGAAATCGTGTAAGATATTAATTTGTAGGAGCAGGTGGCATTAATTATCAAAAGTGAGCTTCCTTCAAGATGATGGGGAGAGATGCTTGGATCGGAACCTTGTCGGCCTTAGCGAACGTGGAAGAAGGAAGTGGAATAAGTAAATTTTGACCCCCAATAGAGAGTCAATGCATTTATAAATAAATTTATTGAATTTAGGAAATGGTGCTGGAGTTTGTTGATTGTTGAATTGGATTGGATTGAATTCTAGTTTTATGTCTTCAGCTATTTCCATAACCAATTCGACCTGAAATGGTTAAAATATGCTTTACAGAATTGCTACCTTCTGATTATCCTCATCGCGTACCCCTCGAATCTGGTACCACCACCTGAAAGCCGCAGCCTTGTCCTGTGTCCCGTATATTCTTCTTTTTCTACGCCGACGACCATCCATGCTTAGGTATGCTATATCGACATCTGCCACCGCACCTATGCTGCGTGGCAACTGCCTTCAGGTAGGTATATCTCATATTTTCTCCAAATTGAAGCATTCTGTGTCTCCATACTCTCTCTGAAGCCGGATTTCAGTGTTGCATCGTACAACCACTCTCCAGAGCTCAAGCCTCATCCCTTGAATTTCGATAACGATAACTAGTATAGAATGATTATTATGGGCAAAGACGGTAGTAAAAAAGTTAGACATACTCCGGTGACTTTCTTTATACTCTTGGCACTAATGCCACGCTCTCCAGCTTGCTTCGCGTTGATACTGGCTTCCTTCATCAAACTGAATCATACATTTATTATTAGACAAATGTTCCTGGATGATTGAGTTCGCAGAATGGGGTTATTGGAACATACGTTTCAAGAAACAGCATATAATCGAGGAAAATCTATGTTGTTGTACATCAGTATATGGGTTTTAGCCAAGGGGGCGCGTCATAAAACGTACCAATACATCAACGTTTTTGGTGAGATTACGCTTGGAATGGGCTTTAACAATCTTCTTGAGACTGGCTCGAGGATAAAGTTTTTGTCCAGCGGCCATGATTCGAATATTGACAGATAGATGCTGTTCGTACAAGAAGAGTTGCAAATATTGGTTTGTTACTGAGTTTGGTGCAGGTTTGAGTTATACTGTTGTGTACCTTTTGCTGTATCGATATCGAGTGCTGTGAGATTTGAGTTCTACAGCCTTGTCCCATCGAGCCGATTATTGGTTGCGGCTCCAAGCTTTCGCCAAGCTTAGTCGGAAGAGCTACCCAATTAGGAAAGTGGGCGGTATCATCCCTTCCCGCACCTGCCAAACCAAGTGCTAGTACTAGCACCTGATTAGCACTTGAGTAAATTATGACAAACAAACAAACTCCATACTATCTACTTTATCATCCACGGCTTGCTTCGGCTTTCTTTACATTTAATTCTTCTTGAAATCTTGAAATCTTGAAATCTTCAAAATCCATTTCAAAAAGGCTCAAAAGTACGAAATCCAGTACCATCAACTG
Organism: Ciborinia camelliae; assembly: GCA_025890175.1. Classification (NCBI taxonomy): domain Eukaryota; kingdom Fungi; phylum Ascomycota; class Leotiomycetes; order Helotiales; family Sclerotiniaceae; genus Ciborinia; species Ciborinia camelliae. Next base: position 680,970 of record JANPYM010000004.1, read on the forward strand.
GCTTGGCAAAATTTCCAAGCCGTTTTCTTAACGTCAAGTATCTCATTCCACCACAGTCGTTGAACCATCCGCATCATGGCATCCTCAGCATCCGACCGAGATATCCTTCCAGATGCTGTTAAGCCTTCTCATTATGCACTTTCTGTCTACGACATCGAGTTAGGTGGAGCTTTTAGCTATCAAGGAACGGTCAATATCGATATCAAAATCGTCAAGGCAACCAAGGAAATCACTTTAAATGCTTATCAACTCAAGATACATGAAGCAGAAGTGTTTTTGATCTCTGAAAAGGCTTCCCAGTCTTTCAAGTCCAGTGAGATATCTTATGATACTAAGAAACAGCGTGTAACTTTACGCTTCCCGGACGAGCTCTCTATCTCTGAGAAGGCCAATCTATCAATCAAATTCCAAGGGACTGTTAACAATGATATGGCTGGCTTTTATTATTCGAAATACAAACCCCAAGTCACCCCAGCCGCGTCTGTTCCTAAGGTTGATGAATTTCACTGCATGTACAGTACCCAATTCGAGTCATCTGACGCTCGTAGAGCTTTCCCTTGTTTTGATGAACCTAACTTGAAGGCCACTTTTGACTTCGAGATCGAAATTCCTAAGGATCAAATTGCTTTGAGCAATATGCCTGAGAAGGGCTCGAGAAACTCTAAGGATGGATATCACTTCGTGGAATTTGAAAGGACGCCAATCATGAGTACTTATCTTCTAGCCTGGGCAATGGGAGATTTCGAGTACATCGAGGATTTCACAAAACGCAAGTATAATGGAAAGCCAATTCCTGTCCGTGTCTATACCACCAGAGGTTTAAAGAGTCAAGCACAATATGCCCTCGATCATGCCCCTAAGGTCATCGACTTGTTTTCTGAAATTTTTGATATCGACTATCCACTCCCCAAGGCCGATTTACTTGCTGTACATGAATTTGTGAGTATCAAGATTTCCTTAACGAATATACACTTCTCATTTGCATAAGGTGCATGTCAAACCACTGTACCATCCTTAATAAAATCAAACAATCTCGAACGCTCGCCGCCGCATATGTGCAGTTGACCTGTTCACTAACCGTTTCTTCTAGTCTCACGGAGCGTATGGTGCCCTAGTTTCCATAACCCCTATCGTTTTATGAGTACGCTAACTAACGTTCCAATCTACCGGATAGCATGGAGAATTGGGGTCTTGTTAGTTGTCTATATCCTTGTATAGCATTGAGATTTCTTACTTACTGATACAGGTTACTTATCGCACAACGGCTGTATTGTTTGACGAGAAGACTTCCGATACAAAATTCAAAAACAGAATTGCCTATGTCGTGGCGCACGAGCTTGCCCATCAATGGTTTGGTAATCTAGTCACTATGGACTGGTGGAGTGAGCTTTGGCTCAACGAGGGTTTCGCTACATGGGTTGGGTGGCTGGCAACAGATCATTTTCACCCTGATTGGTGTGTATGGCCCCAGTTTGTTGCTGAGGGTATGCAGACTGCATTCCAATTAGACTCCTTGCGCAGCTCGCATCCCATTGAAGTTCCTGTCAAAGATGCTTTGGATGTTGATCAAATTTTTGATTCCATCAGTTACCTTAAAGGTAGCTCAGTACTTCGGATGTTGGCCACGCATCTAGGACAAAAGAACTTCCTGAAAGGTGTCTCAAATTATCTGAAAGCCCATGCTTATGGCAATGCTACGACCCAAGATTTGTGGTCAGCTCTGAGCGAATCTTCAGGTCTAGATGTGAAAGCTATCATCGATCCATGGATTACCAAGATGGGATATCCTGTTCTCACTGTTTCAGAAGAACCTGGACAAATCAGCATTAAACAAAGTCGTTACCTCTCAACAGGAGATGTAAAGCCTGAAGATGATGAGACAACTTGGTGGGTGCCTTTGGATTTCCAAGGAAAAGCTGGAAGTGATGGAGCACAACAAATTGCTTTTGAACAAAAAGAAGACATAATCAGAGATGTCGATGACTCTTTTTACAAGATCAACACCGATACTGCAGGTTTTTACCGAGTCAATTATCCACCAGAAAGATTGGCCAAGCTAGGAACGCAATTGGATCGCCTCAGCTTGACTGATAAAATTGGTGAGTCTAGACAAGCTTAGGATTCCCTATAGTCCATACTACAGTTCCTGGATCTGTTTGATCTACTAAATCCATTTGATTTGTTAAGTCCAGTGGTATATGGAATCCATTTCAAAGCTTTAATCTGTTTGGATAATAAAGCTGTATTCAAAATTCACAACTTTTCAAATATTGAAAGCTCTAGAATTTAAACCACAGTCCGGACTATTTGTGCTAACTTCTCCTCAGGTCTGATTGCTGATGCGGGTGCACTCGCAATATCAGGACAAGCAGGAACTCCAGCATTCTTATCTTTGGTGCAAGGTTTATCTGATGAGTCTAATCATTTGGTTTGGACAAAAATCCTAGGACCAAGTGGCACTATTAAATCAGTATTCTCTGACGATGATGAAATCTCTAATGGTATGAAAGCATTCTTGCTGAAATTGGTCAGTCCGGCGGCGGAGCTGGTAGGTTGGGAGCAGCCTGCGGATGAAGATTTCCTAAAGTCACAACTTCGACCTCTATTGATCCTGTCCGCTGGTAACAATGGCCACAAAGAGTAGGTTTTGAGTAATATATTTCATGGGTGTCAAGTGACTAACAAAATTTAGAACCATTGCCGAAGCTAAACGTCGCTTTGATTTGTACACAAGCGGCAAGGATAAGTCTGCCATACATCCAAGTCTTCGAGGGGCCATTTTTGGACTTTCCGTTCAATATGGTGGGAAATCTGAATATGATACTCTGAAGAAAGAGTATCGTGAAACCACTTCCATTGATGGTAAAGAGATTACACTCCGTGCAATGGGACGTGTTCAAACTCCAGAACTTATCTCCGATTATTTCGAATTTCTCTTCAAGGAGGTCGCAACACAAGATGTCCATACCGGTGCAGCTGCTCTTGCAGCCAATACAAAGACACGTTACCAGCTTTGGCAGTATATCCAAGATAACTTCGATCCAGTTAAAGAGAGATTGTGAGTTCCCAATGGCACCAGCCAAATAACTCTTCACTTGAAAACCACCACTAATTCATTTTGCAGGTCTGCTAATATGGTCGTCTTTGATCGATTCATCAAGCTTTCTCTAACCTCCTTCAGCGATGATGATATCAACAAACAGATTGAGAAGTTCTTCGAGAACAAAGACAACAGAGGATATGATCGTTCTTTGGCGATTATTGGTGATACTATCAGAGGGAGAGCAGCTCTCAAGGCGAGAGATAGGAAAGTTATTCTCGAGTGGTTGCAAAGCAATGGTTACTGCTGAATTAGATCGAATCTTTGATGTTCATGTGCTATGTTCTTGAGCATCATATTCATTCGATAGATCAAAAAAATGGTAGCTAGATAGTATACAATCAATTTGTTCACCGTGCAAAATGAGTTGGTTACTCTTGATTATTTCCATCTATGTGATTTGGCAGAACCCGGAAGGATCAATGCGCGAGACATTTTTCTTAAACATTTACCGCCATTCTCATTGATCAAATTATTAATGTCACCTGCAGCATTGCTTTCCCATCAAAATATCTTTCTTGATGCTACCGATCACTGCCCAGGTGGTTTGGTTATAGTAGTAAGTAGTGGGGTAATTTTCAAAATTATAAACCCCACACTACTGTATCCATGCCTTCCACTTTCCACCCACACGAAAAAAACCCTAAAAAATAATTGCTCATTCCTCCTTCCTCCCATAAAAAAGGATATCGACATCACGATTTAAAAGAAATTATATCTTCAAAAATGGCAAAAAGAGCAAAAACTTGAAATTGACCAGACTGGGGCACGATCCCAGGACCTTGTCCGTATTTAACAGTTGTTAATTGTTAAGGACACGTGATAACCAACTACACCATCCGGCCTCTTTTTATTGAACGGGGAGCGTTGTTTAGGTATATATTGGTAGAGTGAAAGCATGTTGTGATGTGGAGATGAGATGAGACGAATGTGGGCAATCAGGCGACCGGCCATGATTTTTTTGGTTGATGAATAGTAGAAAGATCTTTGATTCCTAGATAGGAGTGAAATTGATAAGATTACTGCCTATGTACCTAATAGGTACCTAGGTATTCAATGTTATTTTATTGTATACTAATGTGGTGACCTAATGAAAAGGTTCCCGTTGAGGGTGTGGGTAGCTTCAAAATCTTCATAGGTAACATGGACTGGTACAACCAGTTAAAATAACACTCAACGTGAGATATTGTGAAAGTTCCTTTTTTTGAGCAAATAGAGCAAATACCATGGAATCTTCAAGTACCTTATCTAGGTACCTAGAATTCTATTACATCTTGCAATTTTCTTTCGCATCTGTCTGTATTCTCTGATTGATTATTTATCCAATTCTCAGTACCCGAGTAGAATGGAACAGTTGATGAGTAAGATGGCATTACCTAGCCTGTTGATGTTTCCAGAGCCCGTGTCTTCGACAACAACTGGCAGTTAGAGTTATGGGTTGATTTCTTTGTACTCCATGCCAAGGTATACCTCAAAAGACAAGACAAAATGTAATAACAAATCGCCACAGGGTATGGTACATCCTTTTGAATAATGAGGGAGTGAGTTTTCTAATAATCTTCACTGCCTATCTTTGTCTCGTTCCTAATTCGAATCAAAATCTGAGCTATCCTATGTTCATCAGTCTTGGTTTCTTTGTTCTTATAATGCCTACCTCCATATCTTCAATGAAACCGCGAGTCTCGAGGACCTCAACACCTCGTTGCTATGCATGTTCTTTGAAGACTTAGATTTATTGTTTTATACTCGTTTGATACTTTGTCCTCTTGGGTATAAAGACAGAGTTCCGAGCAGCATGATGGGGGTAAACATCGAGTCTCTTTCTACCAGCTCATACTTCATAATCACTCAAAATTATCAAGGATTTCAACATGTCTCCAAGGCGCAATCAAGTCAAACATGTCATTCTATCCGACGAGGAGCTTGAAACTGGAGTTACTACTTTGGATAATATACAAGCCGGAGTAGAGGAGTTCCATAAGCATGGAATCACCATTTTTGAGAATGCCGTTCCTCATGATATCATCGATAAATTTTATGAGAGGATGGATGCTGATGCGACCAGAAAATTGGAAGATCCGAATGTGTTCTTCAATTCTGGGAACGAAAAAAACAATTTCTCCATATCCCCTCCTCTCTCTAAGGAGTGGCTTGTCGAAGATATATGGGCCAACAAGCATGCAACAGCAGTAATGGAAGCTGTCTTTGGGCTACCACAACTCGTTTTCGCAGGTAGCAATATCAATCTACCTACGACAGACCCGACTTCTCGTCAACCTGTTCATGTTGATTCCTACGCCAAGCATCATGATTTCCCCACCTGCATTGAGCTGTTCTTGTACCTCCACGATGTCTCTCCAGCGAATGGCGTCACTGAACTTTGGCCCGGATCCCATCGTGAATACGATCTCAAAATTTTAGCGCCCCATGGTCGTGGCTGGGTTAAATCATCAGCATTTAATCGTCGTGCCGAACATACACCCCCAATTCAGCCCACTATCCCCAAGGGTTCAATCGCCATGCGCGACCTTCGTGTTTGGCACTCCGGCATGCCGAATCTTGCCGATCATAAACGTATTATGCTTGGCTTTATATATTTCCCCCGCTGGTATCGCAGCCCTATGCGCATTAACCTTCCCTCATCCTGTCGCTCCATCGTTCAAAAATGGAAACACGTAGACGCCATTGGAGCCACAAATTTCATCAATGAAGAAATAGACAACTTGGATCCGAAACTTGGCATGTTGGTTTCCCTAAATTTTACACAAGATCCGGCGACAGGCATCAAACAAATTCGGGAGAAGATTGATCTGGCACAGGGGAGAGAACCACCTGGTGTGATGCTTCCCGTTACTCCAAAGGATTATTGGGTGCCGGGGATGAATAAGTTGAGTGATAGAGTGACTAAGATTGAAGTGCCTAAGGAGAAGGCAAAGCCCAAGGCGAAAGCGAAGGGAAAAGCGAAAGGGAAGGCGAAGGCGAAGGCGAAAGGAAAAAATGATCCTTTGAAACCTAAGAGTGAGGGGGTTAAAAAGACAACTAAATCTCCCAGAACGCAGTCGGTAAAATCAGTCAGGCTTGTCGAATGAGGTGACTTGTTCAAGCGTCTTCGATTCATGTATATATTGGTGGCTTCACACTGTTTTAGTTGTGTATATTCATGATTACAACATTGCCTAGCGTGCAAACGAAATGCAGCTATCACTCACTCTTTTATCCACCATCTTCCTTCAAGCAAATAACAACAAAAAAGTAGATGATACCTTTTGAAAAATAATAAAACATACTATTTAATTTATTATAAAAAAACAATATTATTCAAAATCTCAAAACCCAAAATGAAAGTCCTATCTATATCCACCCTTTTCCCATATTTCAAATAAGAGAAACCTGAATTTCAGATCTCGGCACGAAGCTCTCGAGTAAGACGGCGCATGCGAGTGATTATGTCTCATCATACTCGAACCCCTCGTATACGGGCTCCCACTTCTACTATTCGCCCTCCTCGTAAATCATGAATCCTCTCTCAGAAACTTCCGCGTAAAACTTCCGCTCATACATGCCGCAGCCAGCGTAAAGACCCATGTCGTCCACTGCAACGCCAACATAACGTTGCCTGGTTCGATATCTATGCCTGAATTCTGCATATCGGGGTATCTAGATTGTACGGATAGTGCAGCGCCGGATGATGTAAGTGCATAAGCTGCGGCAAATGCTGAAGCGGTTGAGGACCAGAAGAGAAATTTTATTAAGGATATGTAGAAACAGTTGTTTGTTCCATTGCATTTGATGATGCTGGGGGCAGCGACGAGCGAGATGATTGCGAAGAGGAAGAGGAGGGCGGACATGGCGGGGATGGCGACGGAGATGGCTGTTTGGAGTTCAAGGGCGTATTGGAGAGTTTCTTGGGGGCTGCCGAGGTTGTATATGTCGGATAGGTAGAGGGCGGGTTTTCCTACACTGGGGCCGCAGACTCTTCCGCCTTGGGATGGTGCACAGATTGCTGGATAGCCCTATGTGTTAGTGTTTGGTGGGAAGGACTGGAGTAAAATGGTGGCCTACAGGTGTAGGAAATTTTAATTCCGGTCCCGGAGAGTGAGAAAAGGTATATATTGGCTATACCGGGCGAGTCACTCGCACAGCCTATCAGTAGGAGGACTAGGTTAATCATATTAGATTGTTCTCTGATTTTGAAATATGGAAGACATACTATGAAACAAGAAAATAGAACATGCCAAAGCATAAAACCCAAAAATGATAAGTGGTGTCTTGAATCTCCCTATATCCAACTATAAGTCCTGACTTCAAAGTTCACGATGGTAGATTGAGTGAGCTTACCCCAGCCATCAAGACACAGTCTTCTTTCTTTCGGAGGCATTAGAATATTCGATTGAGTTGTCTCGTTTAATTCTAAAAGAATTTAATCAAAAATGATAAGAAATTCAGTTAAGTTACGAAGCTTCTTCCGCTATTAATGTCGTGAAATAATTATGCAAGCTGGCACCAAACACTGATGCGTTATATCGATGATGTTTGCATTTTAATGCAATTGGATCACAAACCACAAACTCATGTGCTCATGGTGATAATGTATAGCTTTGAGTCATGTAGCGGCGAGGCGGTGGCCAGCATGGTCATCAAACTAACATAGCCCGGAGTTCGTTGCTGCTCAGATAGGTATGGTTTAGAGGAAGGGTCTACAGGTGAGCAACTTACAAGTATAGCTGTGTAATCATTACTAAAAGGGTATTGGACAATAAATTATTGACGGAATAGAAAGAGAAATCTATTTTCAATGAATGGCGAACAGAAGGAAGAGAAACTTCTCTCTCTAGATGTGACTGACTTTAGGTTGTATGTGCATATTATTCACCGGATTCGGTGAGGGGAGGCCTTCTAGAGAACCCAACAACCTCAAAAGACAAAGCAAGTCAAAGTCATACCTGAATCGTCTCCATTATTCAAGAGCAATTGAAAAGAAAGATAGAAATAAATGAACCATGGTAGTTGAAAAGATTTTTCTGTTTCTGCAGAAGTAGTTGGGAGTACCTTCAGGACTCACCTCCACCTTGCCTCGGTCATATATAGCACTTGTATGAGATCCGATATGCTATGCCACCTATTCGGGATGAAAATTACCATGGTTTCGAAGGATGACATACCTTGGTTGCTGTCTTGGACTCTACCTACAATAATAGGTACTACCTGATGTAGTTGCGTAGAAACTAGATCGGAGAAATGTTTTCCCGCCCTTTCCATCCATAATCCGTTATTAATAATTGCATCGCGGGAAAACTGTTATTCGCCCATGAATACGGAGCTGTTGGATGTGTTCTTCCCAATAACTTTGTGCTTGCATACAATAACGAGTTGGTTCCAGTGAGATGTAAATTTTTGCATTATTAATATTGTTGAGGATTTCCCCTCCATAAAAATGCCACTTTTTGCGACCACCAAGCTCCAATCAGCAGATTGCTCACACCATTCACAACTCTTGGAACTGGTTTGCAGCTCGACTATAATCCTGTGACGGAGGATGACAGTGCATGCAAAGTTGCTCGCAGTCATGATAGCTTATTTTAGGATGCATGCAATTATCGAAAAGTTTATTATCGGGTAAGATCAAAAATCACGCGGTGAAATAATGCATTCATGGTTCCTTCCATCTTTGACTGCTCCTAATAAAACTCGTGAAGAGCGACAAAAGAATATTTAAAACAAGCATCTCAATACTTTCAGACCTTCCAAATGCTACTGACGTTTAAAGCATCATAAGCTGTCGGTGAACATCTACCCACGTAAGAATGCTCGCAAAAGCAATCGTGAATTATGCCCCAGTAGACGGGAACATGGTCTGGATAATCCAAGAGGTCGAATTAGATGAAACTGGGGACGATGAATTACTGGTAGAAATGATTGCGACTGGTATATGCCACACGGATATATTCTATGGGACATTGCCAGAAGGAGACATGGGGACATTTCCGAAGATAATGGGCCATGAAGGTAGGCGCTCTATTCTATGACTCTAGGTTCCTGCCTTGCATATACTTTTGCTCCTTGGCCATTCAGGTGCTTCTCTAAACGATTCCAATTACTGATACCTATAACCTATTAGGTATTGGATGGGTACGAAAAGTAGGTAGCAAAGTGAAGTCCGCTCGGGAAGGCGATTGCGTCTCTCTCACCACCTCATCCTGCAGTACCTGCAAACTATGCAAGAAAGGACATCCTACAAGCTGTGAAAACTTCGGACCGCTGAATAACGGTCAGCCGTTTGGGTTTAAAACAACGGAGGACGGCATGTCACAACTCATTGGCGGTTTTTACTTTGGGCAATCTAGTTTTGCAAGCTGGTCTAATGTGAAGGAATCATGTGTGGTCAATATTTCCAATCTTGTTTCAGAGAATGAAGACTTCAGCGCACTCGCTCCACTGGGTTGTGCGTTTCAGACTGGTGCTGGTACTGTCACGAAATCGGGAGCAGCGACATCAGATGACTCCATAGTCATTATTGGCATGGGAGGAGTTGGTTTGAGTGCGACAATGGTAAGCTGCTAGTTTTTGGGGTTACATAAGTTTCTAACGTCTAGGAAAGGCAGCCAAAAGACTCAAATGCAATCCCATTATCGCTGTTGATTGCATATCATCAAGATTGGAGTGGGCGGAAAGCCTTGGAGCTACTCATACAATTAAACCAAACGAAGTCGATTTTGAGACCGAAGTTAGACGTATTACGGACGGCTTTGGATCCACGATAACTATTGATACAACGGGTTCCGTTCCTTTGGTGAAAGCTGCCATAGAGGTCACGGCGAAGATGGGGAAGATAATACTTGCCGGGACGCCTCTTCTCACAGCAGATATCTCATTTCCTTTTCTTCCTTTTCTTGGCGCAGGCAAAACTATTGTGGCGTCAATAGAAGGTGATGTTATTCCTGGCCAGGTATGTCTTTTTCTCCCGGCCCAATGGGCTAGGCTGATGAACCACAAAGTTTATACCAGAAATGATCAAATGGTACAAGAATGACGAATTCCCTATCAATCAAATCGTCAAAACGTATAGAGTGGATGATTTTGCGCAGGCTATATTTGACATGCAATCGGGCAAGACTGTGAAGCCTGTCTTGCTTTGGTAGGGAATTATAACATGGCCATCGTCTCAGATTTCGTCACGTGGTCAAGGAAAATAACTGAAGGGTAGAATTGATGTCTCGTTCTAGTTCATACCAAGGGAACATCAAATTGTGAAGATCGATAACAATGTATATTTTTTGTAAAAGAGCCTGTAAAGCTTTTCAAACCCGATGAAACCACTCTTATGGCTACCAATGGTCCGAAAATATTCAATATAAGGTCCGAGGGATACTCCGTTGACCCTCTAACTTCCGAAGAATATTTTACCGATGATTGCAGAGCTAGGCACTATAGACTTCCAAGAAATGGCGCCCCAATTCACTCAAAGAACTGTCATTATTCGCAAGGCGATATGGCAGTGAAGCCGATGGACATAGTAGGCTCACACCGGAGGAGCTTGCATTTCAGAAGTCTAAACCCGACCAAAAATCGGGTTCAAATGAAATTTGCCAGAGATGGCTTTTTCGAGGTTTCAAATCTCGTCAGCTTATGGAACTTGATGTGATAAGTGAGCGAGAGTTGAGAGAGTCAGTCTTACCGGATAATCAACTTTCATTATCCAGTCGCTGTCAATGGGATAAATCCGGGACTTCATTCACAATGAGACCTCCATGTTCTGTTGATGATCGAGATGACAGACTTAATTTGGGGACTTGATGATAGTTGATTATACTGTAGATGGATGAACAATGTATGCAAAGAGCTGGAATATAGGAAAGGAGTATTCGAAGTCTTCCCGTACATATTTCAGCTAGGCTGCAGGCCATACAAATCCGCGATTTCAAATGAGAAAATAAGTTTCGACCCTGTACTACAGGGTATCGAATGATTCCATAATCGAAGCATTCAATGTTCGAAACACTATCAATCTTTAAGTGAATTTCAATATTTCCAAGTCCATCCAATATTTTAAATCCATTTACTCGAGTAATGTAGCAAGTCCAAGATAAATATAATCTGAGACAACGAATTCAGTATATCAAACAACTTCTTTGTTGAATTCAATCCGAAATATTGGAAACCCAGCTTTGATATTCCATTCGAGCTACATGACCTGCACGTATACACTAGTTGTCGCTCTTACCCAAAACCAAAAATCAAATATAATTGCCACTTTGCCATCCCAACCAGTGTATCCATAAACCGAACATGTCCATCCACCAAATCCCCACCAGCACCCCCTCATTCCCTATCCGGCACAAACAAATCCACAAAATCACACACCGGCATGCCAAAAAACTCCATACTCTTCGTTTTTTCCAAAATCATGTCAATTCTCTCTTCACTCAACTTCAACCCTAGATTCTTCCTCGCTTTCTTCTCTACTAATTCCAAACTTTCTTTTCTCCTCGCATGGCCTAGTGGGAAATGGATTACTGCCTCCTCTAATTCTGTGCCGTCGTTTAGGGTGACTTTGATTGCGTTGGCCAGACTGCGAAGTTCTTGGTTATGGTAATCTTTTGTAAATTCCGGATCTTCTTTAATAGTGATTTTATCTCTCAGTTCCTCCACGCGAGGATCCTTGGACCAGGAACTGGTGTTTTCATAATCCTCTGCTTCGGGTAAAGAGTTTTTGAGAAGAGTAATGGCTATCATATATCCAAGACTGTGATCGCGATCTGAGGGTGATTGAAGAGCTCCTTGTTTATTCATGATAGCCATTGCGGCTTCCTGGGTGCGGACTCCGATACTCTTGATATCGCTCGTGGACAGTTTCTTTTCGTTCAATTCTTCGCGGATTGATAGTGCGGCTTCAAGTGCAGTCATGCCATGACTTTCAGCCGTATAGACTTTGAAAAACACGTTTTCGATCACGGATGTTCCGAATGGTCGTGGGAGATCAAATGTATCACCCCTGAAAAGAACATCATAGAAACCCGATCGAGGAGCACTCAGCGCGGTTTTCACACCTGGCTGTCCCGTCTTCGCCATAAGCGCTAACTGCACAGCCCTCATACACGCATCGCCCGCCGCCCAATTTTTTCTCGGGCCAACATTAGGTGCTTGACGATATGCACGAAGAGGATTACCGTCGATCCAAGCGTGGGAGACGGCGGCTTTGGCTTGTTCCTTGGGAAGACCCATGAGCCAGGATACGACGGCTGTGGAAGCTACTTTTACGAGAATGACGTCGTCAAGACCGGCTTTGTTGAAGGCGTTTTTGCCTTGGAAACAGCCTTGGATTTCGTAGGCTTTGATGAGAGCAATGAGCACGTGACGCATGGTGAGGATAGAGTCTTGGTCTTTTTTAGAGATGGCTACGCGTGTGAGGACGTCGGCTGTTGATAGGATGGCTCCGAGATTATCTGGAGGGATAGAGTGTTAGCAGGTTTATTCCGTACATGAAGAAAGGGGTCGGCAAGCGTACCGGATGGATGGGTCCACTCAGCACCCAAAAAGGCATCGTTATGGTTGAGATATCTAATCATTGCACCCATATCAAAAGCCCCCTTCACCATATCAAGCTGGTAGTTTGTTCCCGGTAGCTTGAAGCCATTGGGAATGGTATCAGGAGAAGGGAAAGTAGGTCCGACAAGTTGAGAGAGTTCGGAACTCGTGGTGATGCTTTCGAGACCAGCTCCAATAGCATCAAGTAAAGCTGCAGTGGCACGTGTCCATGCTTGAGGAGAGGTAATCTCGAAACCGTATGTATAGTTGACGATCTTGGTGATTTCTTCATCGTAGCATGTGACGCCGTTTCTGTCTACTTTCACACCCTTCGTCCTGCGAGGGAGTGAGGCCATAGAGGCAGAAGTTTGAACTTCTATCATCTTCATGATGAATGTTGTTAAATTTGACAAAAAGAAAGAGAGTAAGAGTAATTGATAGAATTGAAAAGAGGATGAAAAGAAGACGAAAATGGGAACAAAAATGGAGAAAATGACACGACGGGAGAAGATTTAATATATCATTGCACTCTGAAGGCACTTGGCTCACAATGCAAGATCTACCGAGGAATTTCTGATTTCCGTAGAACACCTGGTCCAATGGTTATTTTGATCGTCAGAGTGAACAACGAGGCGATCAAACTATGGTAGCCAAACCATCCAAGTATCTCAGGGCGTACAAGCTGAGTGCTCGCTAGAATTTAGCTTGCAGGGTGTTGTCAAACATCAATAATAATAATAATACAATACAGTCTGGTATTTCTCTGCTTATTCTTGATTTCTCAAAACAGATCTACCCACTTCCTCGCATCTCTTTTGAAACAAGACCAGAAAGAATCTTGTGAACAATTTCAGATGGCAGACGTGTCGTGTCGTGTCCCCGTTCCGCTTTCTGCATACGATACATCGAACATGCATATTTCCCCACTCCGTTCGTTGAAGCCATTAGCCACTGGTGATTGGCCCAGGCCAAGCCACATTGCTTGTACAAATTGTGCGGCTACGCATGAAAATTTTATGACTTGGCCACGCTGGATGATGTGGATTAATTACCTACCTAGAGATACCTAGATAGGTAATAGTAAGGTAGGTATTCTCGAATCCATCTCCTGTTCCTCTCCTCTCCAAAATGTAAGATTATAATTTATTTATTATTATCGAGTTCTTCACTTCATCTTTCTGATAATTCAACGAATGACGTGAGGTTACTAGCCAATAGAATCCGAAGAAGAACGCTGATTCTTCCATCTATTGGCAATGCGGGAGGGACGAATTAACCCCCAACCTGGCGCTAAAAGAAAAGCCATCTACCATGAGTACTTTCCCCGATTTGTTTACTACATCCTGTTTTCCAGATATCAGAAGTATGAACCGCCTCATGAAGCAATACAATCAGAAGATACTTACATTCCCCGACGAAACTCTCGCCGCTTCTTCAGGTATTCAAAAGGTACTAAAGCCAGACTTTTTGGGGTCGTGTATTATACGGCATTCCAGAACTTTTCTTTTTCGAAACTGGGTTGATATAGAACCCGATCGGGATGGGGAAAAGACGATATTCACCTAGGAGATCTCGGTTCGAATCACAGATTCCCAGTTGGTCATTTCTTGGATGGGAGGTGAGTCCAAATTATCAAATGGACTGCGAATACAATGCAAATTGGTTCAGCATGACTGAAAATGTGAAAGGCGTTTGTCGACCTTCCAGTACCTAATACACAATGGACCATCCTGCGGCATTGAAAAGGCAAAGGCGACGGATTGAATCCAATTGGCATATATATATATATAGAAATTTGGCTCAGGATATCACTCGAAAGCCTCTTAAGGGATGGATGCAGACAGATTTCGCGTCTGATTTTGGGTATAATGATCCACTCAACACACTTTCCTATTCAGGAGATGGACAGAATATGGCTATTTGCATGTCGAAACTTTCACTGGGTTTTGGTACAAGTATCCAGTCCCAGTTCTAGGTGCGACTGGGCAAGATCCTCTGCCGTCACCAACCCAAAGAGCATTTAATCAAGGCGTTCCTGGGAGTTTCACAGAAGAAAGGGGAGCTCACCTTTGCCTTCTGAACCCAGGAAGGGGATAGAGAAAGTTTTCCGGGAAAGACATCGCCAGGAACACTTGTTGAGCTGGCTGCAATTTCAGAGGTATAGTTTGGTATTGATGTTCTAAGGATCAAGAAGATTCGAGCCCAGAACCTAGGTTTCAGACGTCAAGATTGTTACCATGTTCTATAGGTGGAGCGAGAGTAAGGTATTGCTTATCACAGGGGAAATGGATGTGTGTTGAAAGAGGCGTGAGAAAGGCTATATGAGAAAGAGTTGGTGGTTTTTAATATTGGGATGAGACCATGCAATATTTCGTTTAATTTCAACAATGGTATATATATGTATCGTTCCTGTTCTGCCTGAACATTTAGAGCAACGTAGGCAGTCGGTAGTCTTAAAGTTGATCTGGGATCACACATGCATAGTGCTCCAATTCATTGGGGTACATATCCTAATAAGGTGGAGTGTCATCGGCCACACCAACTACAGCGCCCACCAAATACAAATCCCTATAAGTTTGTGAGTTCTTGGTCTATACTCTATAGATATCATGCGCTGCAAGATGATTGCCCGACAATTCTTGGTTAGTATCCTTAAGTAAGGGTTGCGAAGTAATCCATATATTTCCTAGTACTGTATATGTCTCCAGCAGGCAGACCAAATAAAATATGTTACTTTAAATATCATCCACATCATCAACCATAGTCCAACTTCCACCAACATAATAATTCAGGGAAAGAAGTTCGGTACTTTATCTTCATACTGTACTTGAAAAGAATCTTCAAAAACCTGACGTGCTTAATCGTGGGTCCTGAGGCATGAGCTTGCTCAAAACAAGAAGGTCACCCACGGGTATGGAAAACTACTAGCACCAAAATACTTTGCCTGCATCAGCAAGGTGGCATTATCCCACTAGCCTTGCGAATACCCGGCGCGTTGTAATTTGTGAGCGAGAAACGTCATCCATACGGTTTCGGCAATACATCCCTAACAAAATACTTTCTTCCGGATATATATCGGGATTGTAGACACCTGGGCAAAAGTTTAACTTTTATTCAAACCTTCATTATTCGGTGATACCGGGAGTGGTTCTGGATTATACATCAAAACCCCGCACCCGTCTCGAACCGCTGCTGAGTCCTGACCCTAACAAGGGCTAGCCATATACGATACGGAACCTTCTCTTTAAGGTTAATATAGGGGTATAAGACCCTTGTGTAAACGATTCAAATCTGTGGTTTGTATTTAGCTTAGTATAATATAGCAAAAGAGTGTAGAGAGAACGAAGTTCTTATATTATATAGAATATCTATATACTAATATCTCTATCTCTATATAGCTAGTACTAGCGTAGTAGAATCTTTAAGAATAATATCAAGTATTCAACTATAAAAAAGATACTTTTATAATGTTTTTAAAATAAGTCATATAATTATTAGTTTTACAAAGTAAAACTGAGTTGCTAAAACGGCATTAGAGATAATTGCGGTTCGAGACAAGTAAAACCTCTATATAAGAATTTATTTTTTCGGCTTCGATCAGGAATTAGAATAAGGATATTTTAGTTAATCTTTAGATCGAATCCGTAAACTACTACGTAATCCCCCGACAGGGTAGAGATTCGCTGGCTCAACCTGTCTGTCTATCAGGTTCAGGTTGGCATTACCTAGTTGAAACAGAGTTTAGGCTGACGAATATGAGGCCGATCATGTCTGAATCCTGGATAAAACATACCTACCTACCAGGTAAGGCTGTGTGGCTCGAGTGTAGCTTGTCAGGCCAAACAAGAAATCTTTAGCCACAATAATAGGTACCTACTAGGTAGTAGGTAGGTACGGTCTTATCTCACCTAGCTGTTGTTAAGTGCTAAACCCTTTTATCATGTAGTTTTCTCGCGTGCGGCGTGAGCCGGCTGGGATCGATCAACTGGCTAAACGGACGATATGATTGGGAGAATTAGATAAACCTTGCTACCCCGAGATTCCCCGGCCCGTTTTGCGAGAAAATTAGGCTATAAAGGGTTTAAAGCTTAACCTCAGTTAGGTGAGATAAGCCGGTACCTGGGTACTGGGTAGGAATAGCTTTACCGAATGCCAAGATAGTGAATCTCTCACCCGCGTCACCGTTTTATTATTATTATTTAGATTTTCTTGTTATAAAGATAGATAGTACAAGGGGATTTAGGACCAAAAGATACTTAGGAAATCCGTAAATCCTGAATTAAGAACATCGGTGTTTCTTCTAGTAAAAACCTAATAACGAGAGTCGGACCGCAGAGATTGTTCTTAGATATTTATATAAAGATTCAAGGTTTAAGGCTGAAGGCTGAAGGCTGAAAATTCTATAATGCCACTCTCCTTTTCCACTTTTATTTCGTCTTAATTCTATTTCGATTTTGATTTTATATACTATATAATCAATTAAGTATACAAAAAGCTTTATAATGTCTATATAACGTTTAAAAGATTCAGATTATTAATCATACTAAATCATTGAGAAATATATCTTGGAAAATAGAAAATGACCATTTATATATTCTCTTTTTCCAACTTAAACCCTAAATCTCGTTACAGTCTGGCGGGCGAGACTCGAAAGGCGTTCACCGTTTTGATAAAGATCGCACAATCTAATTAGTTATCTTCTGGACTTTCCCTAGGTAGGTATGATTCTCTCAGATTCTCTGTTTATAATCAAAACGAAATGCATGAACAATCTTTAAAGTTTAAGCAGCCAAGCACATATCTGTAGAATCAGAGCTTGATATGCTTTTGCTTCTATTTAGAGTTTAAATATTCAAGCATACACCCTTAGATGCATGCGATGGTGGGCAAATAATGCGCATTTTATTTATATTTATCAACGGGCCTGTATAATCATTGTCATTTCCTGTTATAGTTTGGGAGGTCGATGAACCTGAATTCAATTAATTGAGCGTCAGGTTTCATTGCTTGCTATTCTGTGCTGTGCTTGTACCGTAAATTTCAAATCACCATGTTGTATTCCATATCATACTATTGAATCCTCGGGTTTGAAAAGATAACCATTTCTCTTTTGATGGTGCAGTCACTGTTTTCAGTATTTCAGGATGGCTCGGTTAAATTCACACATAGCGAGAATAAGGAGAGTTCTTCTTTTTCTCGCCATCTTTTTCACCGTGTCTAAAGCCAGACTGACCAGCCCTATACTAACGGAAAATTCAAATGTGGCATTATACTGGGTATGTTGCTATTGATCGGGTAAAAATTCTCTCTAACAAAATATTTTAGGGTCAAGGACCAAACCAAAAAGATCTTATTGAGTTCTGTCGGCAGCCATCTGTAGATATAATAATTATCGGGTTTATTGACCGATTTCCGGCTCAAGGAAATGGATGGCCTGGGACAAACTTTGGGAACCAATGTATAGGTCTCCCTTATGTCTATCCAGGTCCAGGAAACGATCCATCTCTCGATCGCCTTGATTCAAATTGCACAGGAATGGTGGCAGATATTCCTATCTGTCAATCAGTTTATGGAAAGAAGATACTTATATCTTTCGGGGGAGGGACCCCTGGTTATGAGCTGACTGGAGCTGCGGATGGGGAAGCTTTCGCTGATTTTATGTGGGGTGCATTTGGACCACAAACTCGTGAATGGCTTGATAATGGGCTTCCTCGTCCGTTTGATGGGCCGGATAATTTTCCAGTTGAAGTCGACGGCTTTGATTTTGATGTTGAATATCCGTCACCAGGTATATAAACCAACAGTCACTTGATTTTCTGCTGATTTACTAATGTTGATTTACCAGATGAGCAAATAGGATATATTGCTATGATCAAAAGACTCCGTAGCTATTTCGCTGGAGCTGAGAAGCGATATTTCATTACTGGCGCTCCACAATGTGTTGTCCCAGATGCAAATATGGGAAATATGATTGCTGCTACACAATTCGATATGATCTTCATACAATTCTACAACACAGAATGGTGTTCTGTTCGTAGCTGGGTTAAAGCCAACCCAAACTATTTGAAAAATGGTATCGAGGAATTCAGCTTCTTTAGTTACAACACGTGGGCCAAATTTCTCGTAGGCACAGCAAGTGCGAATGCAAAACTATACTTAGGAATCTTTGGAGCACCCGTAGAAAACGATGATTATTTGACTGTGGTCGAGATTTCTAGTCTGGTGAAGGCATACTATTGTCGGGAAAACTTTGGAGGGGTTATGATATGGGATGCTACTTCGGCCGAGGGCAATGTTGGTCCTAAAGGGACATATTATCAAACTACGAAAGATATTCTACTGGAATACGGCAATCAATCGGGACTATGTTGCAATTCTTCTTTCGTCCCTGATAGCACTTCACCGGCTACATGTATACCGACGGGTCGAACGGAAACCACTGTTAAACCTGGTGTGGCAACAGATTGCGTTTCTTATCACTTGATAAGACCTGGAGATAAGTGCTCAGGTATTGCTGAGGCAGCAAACATCTCTCTGGTGGATCTATATGACTGGAATCCTTCAGTTGGAGGAGAGGCGTGCACCGGTTTACGTGCGGGTAATTCTGTATGCATTGGTGTCCCCTGATTTAAAAATGCGAAGGATTGAAAAAGAGTTTGGGAAACGTTTGGTAGGGAAGGGCTGTATACATAGTACGTTCTCTGAAGGAATGGAAAAGCTCGCACAAGAATGGCTTGAAAAATGGAGAGAAAGATGCCAAAACCCCCTGTTTTTGAGGAGACGGTTCAGGAGCATAATTACAACCGCGTTATAAGGAAAGTTGAACGGTGGCTGGACGGTAGGAAAAATGGCGAGAACTGATGTTTGAAAGGGCATTTGTTTGAATAAGCTTATTCCAATCTACGAGGATAACTTTGTCCGCCGTGCGAGATCTGGCATAATATTCGAATGTATCTTGTACATTGAAAGTCTTGGTCGGTAAATTAGGGGAATAAACCTCTTCAATATTTGAACCTCAATTGAATAACGACAGTGTTGATTTGGTGTATTGAGAAAATAGGTCTTCTCAATCTGAGCAGGACTGTACTTTGAGTTCACAATGAAACCATGGGCCATGGGCCATTTCGAGGGTTAGCTAGAGGGACATCATAAAATGATTGTGGTGACAAAGCCAAAGAGTTTTTGATGGTATTTTCTTGGAGATATATGATGTTTTCAAGGTTACAAGGCTGGTTGTCTCGAGGTCATGGAAGGAAGGTACCTAAGTAACATTAGGTTAGGTCGCATTTGTGTTTCCCTTATCAGATCTCGGATCTCGGATCTCGGAAAGTAAACCCACCGACTTTTACTGGGGCTGAATAACTCAACTTTACATACGAGCCAATCGATAAGAAACTATTTATATTTATAATTGCAAGGCTGTGAACTTGCAACTTGAACGATTCGCTTTTGATTGCGGCCGTTAAATAGGTAATTTATATACTTTGGCAAACAAAGTCACTCGTTCCTTTCTCTTCCTTGTGAAAATTCACCCCTCTTCGAATCAGTCAACTCATTTGGACTGTACTTGATCATGATCATGGAACTTCAACTTTCGAAAACCACCCTGCATACTAATGGATCCAAATACAGATCGCGCAGGTGAATCAAACGCTCAAAAAGTACTACGACAAAGGCATTTAAAGCGCAAAAGCCTCGCAGAATCACCAGTACCACGATCAAGCTCACCTAAGAAGAAACAGAAGCAGAAAGAGAGCACCACTGTCTATTACGAAATAAAGGGCATATTAAATGAACGGAAATCTGGAAAGGCTACGGAATTTCTGATAGATTGGGAAGACAACCCAGTTACAGGGGAAACGTACGAGCCCAGCTGGGTATGATTTAAGTTCCAAGTACATATTTTAAAGCGCTTGATACTGACCAGGAGGCAATTCTAGGAACCATATTCAAATGTTACGCCAGTTGCGATTTATGAATGGGAAAATACACGAGCAACCCGCGCATACAAGTCCCAATCACAACATACTTCCTTACAAGATAGCGAACGTATGCGACCGGCGAAACGAAAAAGAACCAATATTCCTGGAGCCCCAGTCTCATTAGAGAAAGGGCAAGTCCAGAACCCCAATACAGCCGCTGTAAGGAGTGCCGGATCGAAGAACAACGTTCGGGAGATTAAGGATAGCTACGAGGACGAAGATTCAGGCTCGAATTATCGTCTGTCAATTGTGATACCCCTCAATGAGAACATAGACCCAAACGAATATACAGTGGTGAGGTCGTCTCAATTGTCCAATCACCCGAACTCCGATGAAGCAAATCTACGAGCGTCATCTCCTTTGCAAGTCCAAGCTCCGCCAGATTCTCAAATAGTATTCCCACGTAGAAGATCAGCACCAGCCTTTATTTGGGACGAGGATATTGTACAGGAATCTCAATATACATCTGGTTCTGCTTCTACTCCATACAAACCATCCATTCTGAGAAGCCCAAGTGATTGTGAGGAAGACGTTCGGTCGGTACAGCCCGAGGTTTCGGACCGAGCCCGGAAAGGTATTGCCCGTAATAGTCCAGAAGCCATTATTACACAGCATACCGATACCGTCGATACCGTTACCGTCGCGACTGAAGAGCCGCAACAAGAAGATTCTAGTAATAATATAAATCAAAATCAGATTTCTGAAAAGTCCTCAATTCCGGACAGTTTTATAATTGACAATTCATCATCACTTGATTTGGCTCCAACGCAGTCCGCCCCACAGGTATCCTTGACACCGAAATCACAACACCTAAGATCGCAACCCTTGGGACCTACAGCCAGTGAGCTACCACCTCAAGTACCACCATTCTCAGAACTCTTACCAGCGTCAAAACCACCAATTCCCGAATATCAGCAGAGTTTTGATCATCCATCAGAAGAAGCAGAGCAATCTAACCATCAAAGGCAATTACAGTCACAATTATCGTTGGAGATACCCGATTCATATCTTGTGAGCGATCCAATCACTAAAAGGTTAGCCTATCATCCCTTATTCCATCTGCATATAAATAATGTCTCGTATTATTCTCCGATTTATCTTCATTGGATCAAGGCTTACTAAATCATTTAGCTCTCAAGCTCAAGGCGCAGACGTGCACATCGGTAGCCAATATCGTGCTTCCTCTTTGCCTACTAATCAGTCTCAACCCAGAACTGTACTGTCTGATTCTCAACGCCCCCAATCACTTCCCTCAGCTACGAGGGTCAACTCGAGCTCAGAAGAAAATTGGCAAGCTGCACAAATTGTCACTCAAGCTCCCAGAACTTCATCTCAAGAGCTTGGCAGTGGAAAGTCCCAGTCACAGGGTTCTAAAGACCACGTGCAGATTGATCATTTGCAAGTCTCGGAATCCACACATTCGAATCTGAGGGTTCATTATAATCTCTCAAACTCGGTATCAGAAGACCGCCGCGTGACAAATAATCACGGCACCGGTGCCGAAGTACTTGAAACGCAGCCGTCTGCCTACGAACCATCCGCAAGAGCATCTTCCCCACAGGTACTATCGAGTATTGAGTCCGACGCAGATCTCCAAAACGCGCAGCTACAGTCTCAAGAATCGCGATTGTCGCAAGATCTTGCAGAGTCGACCTGGCTTAGCAGCAATAATTTGCCTCCAAGATATTCGCCTCGTTTTATTGTGGAAATGTCAGGTGCTTCTCATCTTGCTGTCGATGAGAGAAGAGCAAGATCGACGAAGTCGAGGTCTCCGTCGACCATACCTCCTCGAGTAGCAACTGCGCCGCCGGCCGTCTCAACCAACAATCCATTGCCCATGCGGGACAGCATTGCTGACGATACATCGAGGCATCGTAATAGTGTACCTTTGATACCAAGAGCTTCAATCGAGGATTCCGCGGACATGATTCCCGACATATTGACTGTACGCAATTTAGGACGCAATGAATTCCTTATCCCGTTGCCTATGATGACCCAAGTTCGTGATGTATATGATACTACGATCAGGAATCAGAAGAACGAGATCATGTCTTTCTTGGGGGAATCAACAGCACTATATTCAGATAACATGGACACTATGATCGAGGAACTGAAATTGATCTGTGATCATCAAGACTTGATTGTGGAGGAATCTTCGACTCAGAGCCTAGATGACAATGCGCAAGCTAGGTACGCTGTAACTATCAGCACCAAGTTCTTGTTTATTCAACAGTTCCTGGATTCGCTTCGAGCAGCTAAGGTTCATGTGGTGATATTAGCACGCGATGCGATTCTACCTATCCTTGAAGCACTCTTCAGATCGCAGCAGTATAATTACAATCGCCCCGACGTGTCAGGCAATCCGGGGAAGTCTGAACAGGATCTAATGCAGATCACGCTACTTCCGACGTGGATTGATGTTCGTGACTGTATTGTTGCTCCTGCTTCAGTGGTGGTTGCATTTGACTCGTCGTTCTCAGCATCCCAGGGAGGAGATGAGTATTACCAAATTCTGCCTTTCGACCCCAGAAATCCAGATAAGCGTGCACCTTTGTTGTGGCTTGTCACCACAAACTCCGTCGAGCATGTGGAGTTATGCATTCCTACATCATTAGATTCGTCAGAGCGTAAAGATAGGTTGGTCCAATATATCGCTCAAACTCGAAAGGTTGTCGGCCTTATAGATATGAATGTCTATCCTGATCCACAACAAGCTGCCAGGGCAGCTGCGGAGTATGTTCTCGGTGATTCAACGGAAGCCGAATGGCCCATAAACCCAATGCCAAGTGTTGATATTGCCTTACTTGATCATGGAGCGAACAACCGCTTATCGAGTTCGGGGACACAATCTTTGTTTTCGCCAATGGAACCAAAAGCTCGATTCGGGTTTAAGCGACCATCTGTAAGTAAATTCTCGCTTGCATTACTGCCGTGATACCGTGATGCTGATGTCTTCAGAATTTTGATATTGTAGATGGAGATACTGCGACTAAGCGTCAGCGAATGACGCCTACGAGGCAGGGTAGGGAACCCGATGCAAATACCATGAGCGGTACCATGGAGGAGCTTCAAAAGAAGATAAAGACACTGAATGATCGATGCGATGACTACGAGAGAAGCATTAAACGAATGCAACCAAGATTTCAACGCGCGCTGGACGATAGAGCCAGATTTGAGTACGAGAATGCGCAAGTCGTAAAACGCCAATCCGAATACCAAAAGAAACTGGAAGTACAAGATGAAGCAGCCACAAAACTCCGTGAAGAGAACGCTTCATTGAAAAATGAACTTGGTGTCGCCAGAAATTCTCTTATTACTTCTGAAAATCCTTCCATAGCCGAACTCCATAAGGCCAAAGACGATCTTCGTACCGCACAAGCCGAAATCGAACGTCTTAAGAAAAGTCAGGCCAGTGCAGAAAAACGAGCCGCTTACGCTACATCTCTTTATCAACAAAACTCTCAACAAGCTCAAGAAATGCGCAATGAACTCACAAGCCTCCAATCCGACCGCGACGGCCTTCAAAAACAGGCCTCTACCGCTCGTATTGAGATCCAAAAGATCAATCACGATGGAATTATACGGCAACAAGTTGACATGATTGATGAACTGAAGAGAGAACTCGCAGAAAGAGAGCGAAATCTCGAGAGAGTTTCGGGGCAATTGGATGCGTATATGAATGGACGAAGAGCAACACGAGGTACCAGCGCTCCGAGAAGTCCAAGAATGAACAATATGAGTCCAAGACCGAGAGTATTGGGTAGCATGGCGCCGGGAAGTACTACGGCCAGTAGAGGAAACAGTCCGGCGCCGAGTATTTTTGGTGGTGATATGTTTCAGGGAGGTGATGCAGGAAGGAGGTTTGGTGCACATTTGCAGTAAAGGTGCCTTGCTCGAGAATGAGTTCAAGTCCTTGGATTTCGAGAACAAAATTCAGTGCATACATTGTGGTGAGAATGAGGAACACTGGGTAATTAGATTAGGTAGCAAACCAAAGCTTTGTACATGATGGATGGGTGGAAATCTGCAGCGATTTACTCGGCATTCCGAGCTAGAGAAACAAATGGGAAGGGGCGGTGGTATGAAAAATATTGCACCTGGCGTTTGACGCGTTTATGGGATACTGGATTTATTATGCTTGCTTGCTTTGTATGGGAGGGGCACTATAACAAAGTTTCCAAAAATGCTTTTGCTTTTACATATATGGTAGGTAGCAATGGATGTAATGTTACAAGAATTCATCATGGATGTTGAGTAGGGGTGGATTATGAGTGCTTTTACAATTACAATACCTACTTGTATTTAGTTCTCGATATAGCAATGATACCAGGATGTGTGAGACTACTCTTAAGTTGATGCAACATGTTATAATTTTGAATTGGTCGAGAATTTCCATGCACAGATTCACACAATGAAATTTACATAGCACAACTAATGTAAAATTAACTACGTATACATACATTATTTACTGTCTCTACTATTGCAAACTGTTATTATTTGCTTCGGATATCTATCTAGGCACCTTCATCTTCAGCAACCTGCAAAGATATCTTCCTCCCTGCTGATTCTCCGCGAATGGCCCATCGACCCATTCATCCCGTCATTCATCGGTTCTCCGAAGAAAATGCCCTCCCCCCATTTATATTCCTGCACGAACTGCTCCAGCTCAATGCTAGCCCTTCCCAGCAACGCCAACCCAAAGAAACGCCTATCCATCAATTCAGATGATGCAGCGATGCTACCATAAGAAATCGTAGTATGAATTGAGTCTAAAGCTGACATGCAAGAAAGACACATCGGGTATTTGTTAAAAGAAATCAACGCCGTTGGCCACAGAAAAAGAACCATATCGTGGGTTGCTTGGAAATTGATGATGTATCAGTCAGTGCTTGGATTGAGCAATCATTTTTGCCTCTGCAGGATCTCGCCCGGACAACGGTTGATTTACAAACCCTTCCACGCCGTTATGACGAAAGCGTTCCCGAGATTTATCTCCATCCTCTTTTCTCGATTTGACATCTTGCCGAGCGAGCAGTGGCGACGGGGAAGACGGAATTTGTTGGACGTCTGGGAAAGCCAAATTGTCCTGATCCAGAAGCATTTCGTCCGGATCATCCTCAGTCAAATCAACCCTGCTCTTGTTCCCCTTTCTGCGCTTGGCACTACTGACTAGGTCAACATGATCATCATTATTGAAGCTTGTTTTCTTCGATCGTGATACTTTTGAGTTATCTAGCTCTGATGACGACGAACATAAATCTTGAGAACGCTGCTTCGATCTCACATTGTTTTCCAATGGTGGAGGTGAGTTCATGCCAGAATGCGATGGGCTTTCCAAAGGTTGAATATCATCCTGCCCTCGTGGCTCGGACGTAGGTTTAAGTCCCGAACCCTCGCCCTTTGAGGCTGGAAACAAGTTATTGATTAACTTTCCAACAACCTTGCCAAAACCATTCGTAGTGTCTTGAAAGTCCGGTCCACAATAATCCTTAATAATGTTAGAACCACCGACCCCATCGCGGTCAAGCTCAATGACAGCATGTTTCCTCTTCGGTTGTTGTTGCGCCAATGATTGGTGGTTTGCACTTTCCTGGGTGCTTTGTTGATCTTCAGAAGAATCCACGATTTCAAAGTGTATAGAAGGCTCGGGAGGGCCGGATTTGACTGCAGTTTGAGTAGTTTGGCGAGGCTCCCTGTCACGACCTCTTGATTTAGGGTGAGTATTTGCCCTCTTTTCTACATCCTTAGCACGGCACGATGCAAATTCTTCTTCAAGTTGTTCTTGAAGGTTGTCCTGGCTATCTTCAATGCTGATAATGACTTCTTCCGTCTGTGGATTTGGCAACGACTTTGGAGTCATTCTTGCCGCCCCTGCCGAAGTACTATGATTGCGACTTGCATTCAAAGGAGAGGTATCCGAAGCAAAGTGTGGTCGGGCACTACTTGATACAGGAATGGAAGCTGTTTGGGGGGTTGGCGGCTCAACCTTGTCAGCGGCCATGTATGGAGCATCCTTCCATTTCTTTGCTAACTTCGCCTTTTTTGCAGCCTCTGCTGCTCGTTTTTGTTCTGCCTGAAGCTTGAAGAGAATTTCTCGAATCTTGGTACGAAATGCAGGTGTATCATTCCGATCGCCACGAACCTCGTACTTGTTCTCCATGATGTCTTCAATAAAGCCATCAGGGCGTTCGAAAAATTCCTCCAAGTAGCTTAAGAGGTACACGCCGCAATCACAATAGTTGCCTTGTTCAGGGAGCCCTTTGCCTAGATATACCCCTGTGTCATCGTCTTTTGCTTGTGTTTTCGCTGCCATACCAAGGGCTTTGGGGGGAGTAATCGAGATGCCTTTCTTTGCTTTGATTTCTGCAACCATGTAATCTTTTAGATTGACACACGTAGAAGAATGTCTCAAAGCAAGCGAATCAAGAGTGATGATTCTAGGCTGCTTTGGGTCATGAGTGCGAGTTGGGGGAGATTTCTTGCCCTTTGCCGTGGAATTTGGTTTTCCTGATGGGGAGCTTGATTGTGCTAGATTTATCACATGTGTGGCAGACTTGCTTGCGGCAGCTTTGCCAGAACCAACATCTGATGAGACAGAGGCCAATCCGTGGTTGCCACGAGGGAGACTTTCTGCAGGTTCGATATCTAAGGGAGTTTCAGTTTCCTCTTCATTTAGCAAAGATAAATCTCTGAAACTATTGCCAACTTCGGCCTCATCCATGTCGCTTGCCGATCTCTTGGGGGTAAGCTGTGGCGATTTTGAGGGTGTCGTGAGCTTACTTGCGTCAGGAGACTCTATTCCTCTATCCATTTCAAACTTCGCACCACTCTCCACGGATTGCGACAGCTCTTTAGTCTCTGGATCAAGAAGCTTGGGTGCATTGCATATGATCGCCACATACCAATGAGTGTTCTCGTTGACGGGAACAATAATATAATCATAAGAAAGAAGATCGACTTTCGCCGTCCATCTCTCAACTGCTTCATAATTGATCCCTCTCTTGCCCTTTGCAGTCTTAGTCAAGCTTGCATAAAAAAATGTGTTATGGACGTAAACCCGATTAGACAACTCCTTATGATGCTGCTGCTCAAGCCAGAGAAGATAGAACATGATAAGATTGTCGTTCAAAAACTCCCCATCATCAAGCCTGTAAATATCTTGCTTGTCGACAGTAGCTGTCTTTTTACCGGTCTTGGGATATACGACAGATTTGTCCCAATCTTTTACCCAACCTCTATTGACTTGTGACCAACGTTCCGGGCTAGGAGTTCTTTCCTTGGGCACTGTTTTGTGAGAATTAGACTTGTCAGCGCTTCGTAATGATGCACGAATTTCATTGGTCTTGCTTGATGAGGAATAAAACTCCGGAGCCTCAATAGCATCGACACTGCCCTTCATAATATTCTTTGGCATGAGCGGACCTTGCATTTGTTCGTGAAGCTTTTGCCTCTTTGGTCTTGGAATACCATTATTGTATGGCTGCTGATCGTCGTATTCAAGTTCAGGGTGCTGTGCTGTCCGTCTACTTTGGTTTAAGGCCAAAAGTTGAACATCTTCGGGTTGTCTTTCAGCTCTGCTTGGCTTGTTGGCTTCCTGTGCGGTTCTTTTGTCGAGAATCTTGCAAGCCTGAAGAAATTCTTGATCGAGACTCGTCCTGGTAATTCGTTAGCTTGGGATATCAATTGTATGGAGCCAGAGTACGAACTCGGGCACAATTCCAGTTCCAATAAGATTAGTGAAGGATGGTGAGAGAGAGTCGAAGAAAGTCCGGGCAAGCTCAGGCGTATAGAACTCTATGAATATCTTGGAATCTTGCATGGGACTAGCCCCTGCAGACTTTCCAATGATCATTTTGCAAGACTCAGGGTCACGCTTGAAGCTGTGGATAGAAATTGGCTTGATTAAAAATCCACCATTATCATGGACCATAGCATCGTTCAAGAGTGTCACATTTCCATCGTATTGATCCAGAATCAAGTGACAGGCACCTGAGCTCGTTTGCAAATGCCAATACCGACTCTGTGAAAAAAGCCTTCTAACTCTATATTTATTGGGCTTTCCCTGCTGTCGTGATGTTTGGATACCGGTCCCACGGTGGCTGAAGTTGGTTTGCGGAATATCTCCGCGTTTGTCCAGGCTCCGCTCATCTTCATAACCTTCATCACTGTCGTCATCATAGAGCTTCGTCTTGCCATGTGATTTGTTGCCTTGTGTTCCATGCGACACCTTAGGTGCATTCTCCTGGCAGAGCTCATCCTCACTGCCACACTCAAGTGGCAACTCACCCAAGATGCTTCTTTTTGCTGTAGAATTGGGCGAAATTTGCTTCGAGGTTTGTGATTTTGAGAAGCATGATGACTTTCGAGGTCCGTGTACTCTCGAAGATGTAAATGGGCGTGCTGGTGAAAGGTTTGAATTGCCACTATATGGGACTACAACTTGAGGAGTAGTTTTGACCGCAGGTAGTGGAGCTTGGAGCTCGTCTTCATTATTTATAGGGTCATCGGAATCCTCCACATGTGAACTGTTTGCGATCCTCTTAGCATTTTCCCTCTGTTCTGCTCGGAAACAGTGGTTTCCGTTACTAGAATCCTGGCTTCCTAATGGGCGGTTAACTTTACGCCTGTGTTTGTTGACCTTCGGGGGCTGCACGATTTGATTGACCACTTGGTATTCATCTACGGTGTACTCTCCAAGGTACCTGTCTCTTTGGGGGGGACCAGTTTCTTGGTAAGACGAGTTATTATACTGACCCTGTGTGGGAATTTGCCTCACAGGTCTCTGATCCTGACTTCCTCCTTGCTCAAACCGATTTGGTCCACCGAATGTTCCGTTGCTTGGAGAAGCCTGTTCTGTTCTTTGCTTCTTGTAGGGCCGACTATCATGAAGATTGATTGGCTCAAATGGTCGAGGTTTTGTAGATGTAGTAGCATTCTGCGTCTTGCCCAACCTATTCACCGGTTTTGGTCCACCAGGGAGGGAGGGTCTGACCTTCAAACTGTCAGCCAGAGGAAGATTATGTTGTCAATATGGGCAAGGCATACCATATTTCCGTGGGTCTCGGTGCTTGCTTTAGGAGATTGTGGTATCCGAGGACTGCGAAGATTCTCCATCAGCATAAGAACAAGCAGATAGACTTTGAACAGGACATCATACTTTCGGGTATTAGTATTTTTAAAGTAGCGACTTGCAAAATCCCTGCATACTGGGTTAGCACATAACCAATTTTGAAGGTTCTCATCTGCCATTTCCCATACCACTGAATCTTCTTCGGAGTCTTCCTTGGGTCTGGAGTTCCTTGCTCTTGCGCATCATCCACCTCAGTTGTTGCACTATAAAAATTAGCTTTGAGCCCAACAGGAACTTGTTTTTTTTTTTAAAAAAAAAGACATACCTATGATTATCTAAATCATCAAAATCATTGATGTGTTGAATTATTGGTTTCGGATGATTTGCATCAGATACTTCAATGTTCTCGACATGCGAAACTTTTTGGATGTTCTACGGGCGCATCAAATGTTAGCTACCTAGGTATGTAAAAGCAGTGGGGCTACCTAGCCAAGACATTCAATGATAGCCTTGCGCCCAGATGCGATAAGAGAGTAAGTACCGTACAGAAACCAAAAAACCAAAGAAAGACTTACATTTATTTCTTCTTGCTCCAAATCATCTATATGTCGAACAGAACCACTTGATTCCGAATTATGTCTGTCTCTGATCAACTCTTGAAGCCCTTTCTCTCTCCCACCTTCATTTTCTTCATCTCTCTCCGAAATATGTTGAAGATTCATTCGGGAGTGATTGGATATGGGTAACCTCAATTGCCCACCAATCTGCCCACCAATGGTTTCAATATTATCGATAAAATTTTGTTGTATTCCGGTACATGGTCTTTGTGCTTCTGCACTGCCGAAACTTTCATATATCAAGTGCTGGTGACTATTCTGTCTGATGCTGTTATTGTCGAAGGCTTTCGAGATTGTTTTAAGAGGTTCGATATCCTCGTAATTTAGAGATCTTCTGGTGGTCAAGGCTCGCTTCTGAGTGGTTGCTGCAGCCTCATCGAAATCCGAATCATCAATTATCACAAGATTTTTAGGCTTGTCCAATGAATCATACTTCTCAAGAATTGCAGTTATTTCATCTGATTTTGAGAAAATTTTGGATTCCTTCCCATCTTTAAGTTTCCTCTGTATAGCCTGTGGCTTAACAATGGAATCCATGATGCTCAATGATGCTCAATGATCTCACTGATGTCTGTTTGTTGAACTTCTCTTGGATGTCTTGGGACAAGTTGTTCTTACTATAGTAAACTGGTTAGCTGTGAACCCATATGATTTGAAGTAAATGCAGTTGTTCCTTTTGCATACATTGTGCAAATAAAACTGGCTGGCATCCAAGACATTAACTCAAGAATAAAGTCCTCTCAAAATATATATCCCCTTTTTGAGACCTTTCCATGGAAGATGCGGTGTTTGTTCTTGCAAATTTTGAAGTGAAAGACTTCAAAGTGACCAAAGGTGAGAGCAACTCATTCAGTCCAAAGATCAAACTCCTGAGATAGATAGAAAGTTAAAATGGAGACTTGCAGCAAGTTCTCCAAAAAGGTTTCCTGTACTAGAAGTCAAATATCTTGCTACCAAACTATTGAAAAATAATTGAGGGAGAAAACAGTAGGTAAACTTGCCTGGTTACAAAATAAAAGGTTCTGTTGACATTATCTGGAGGATAGTAGTTGAAGTCTTCCCATAATTATTATCAAAAGTGAATACCTTAACATCTCTCGACCAACCACCTATCACCTCTGGAATAAACAATCTAAGGTAGCTGGAGTTGGTAGAATTCTGTAATCTAATCTTATTATACTGGGTGAGTCTCCAACCTGTTTACCTAGATCTTGCCATAGAGCCAAGCCAACAGAACTTCTGGTGAACAGTGTATATGTCTCTTATTGCACAAGACTGATAAAAGCTTAACCTACTACACTTGGACTTGATTGTATTGTTTGTAATATATCTAAAATAAAAGTGAGAAAAGAACTGCAAAAAAAAACACAGATTGATAGACCTAGATGAAAGGTTTTAGTAAAGACATCTGGTCACATAGTCTTATGAGTTAGCAAGTTGATCATGATATATACCTACCTTACCGGATACTTGCATAGATTGAATCTTTTAACTTGAACTAGGTTTGTGAAATGGGTCTTGTATGAAATGTGTCGAGACTTGATATCATTTGACTTGACCTGGTCAACAGTGTGCCTCTCAAACCTATATCAAGCTGACTATGAATATACTTCCAGTATATGTTTTTGGAAGTGTGATTTGGATAAGAAATGCCAATTGATACATTCATCATTCAAACTTTAGTATTTGGACTTGAATTACATGAGCTAACAGTGCACATATTGGTATGACTGACATTTGATAGCCCTGACCTTCAAAAACTCCCTCAACCCCCACTCAATCGTCTAACTACATCTCCCTGTGCATCTTCATGGGTTTGTAGGACAATAGCAGCAATGAACAGAAAGATCCTCCTTATCACTGATGAATAGGAAAGTAATTGAAAGGTCTTTTCCAAACTGGTGGGTGGTGGATTTTGATTCTTGATACAGCTGTACAGATAAGAAAAGTCTCAATTCAGAGCCATGAAGCACTCCGTTCATCTATCCTCAGTGTCATTTCCCCTCCATCTACAATATGCCCGCTCCATCATCACCATTACCATCATCTACTTAGCCTCTGGGAAGAGGTCCTCCTTCAAGCTCACACCTAATTCTTCACGGAGTGGCTTAAGCTCCTCCAAATATTGGTCATATTGACCGCGGTTCTCAACCTTTGCCTTGATACCTAATGTTTAGTGATGTCAGCCCTGGACCCCTCCAAAACCATGCATAGCATCCACCCCACTTGCGAGATATAAAGTAAACAGTACATACCTTCGAAGATCCGTACAGCTGTGGGGTAATCGTTGACTCTTCTTGCGGCTTTCAATGCGGCAACGACAACTGACGGGGAAGGCACGAGATCGTAGGCAAAAGCGTTGTTGAGATTTCGCTATACAAAAAGGGACATACGATAATCAGCAATCTGTAGGCATGCGTGCAGAGGATGTGGGGAAAGATAGAAGATAAATGAAGAGAGCACATACCTGAAGCTCAAAAACATCTTGAACTTGCTCGAATTCCTTCTCATATCTATCAGGCCATTAGCCAACCTTGGAACTTCATGTTGAACTTCATTCGGCTTGTTTCGGTTGTTCAGGAACATGCTCAAACGCGAGCAATGTGCCCCATCAATTGAAGCCCGACATACCTAGCTGTGAATTCCTCGAAGCTCTCCTCGTGGTGACCAGCGTCTTGCCCGTCTTTATCGGCAGACAAACTGCGACCTGTGGTGCTGAAACAGCTGGCAGAGGTTGCGCTCATTGTTGAGGAAACACGAGGAGTGAAGCTTCGGAGTCCATTGGATCGGAAGATGGCTGATGGCTGCGCGCGCGTAGCAACACGCAGAATTCTGGTCGACGACATTAGGAAAAGTTGGTGTGGTGGTTATTCGGAAATTGGGCAATATCTTTCGAGGACATATATCTTGCGTCGACAAGCCATGCGCTTTTCGATGGAGAAAACAAAATCAATCCGTGCGTTCTGATTGGTTATGCTTAGTCACCCACCAGCCGAGGCTACCTGCATAAAATTAGATGCTCGACTCGAATGATGGCCGGACATCACCTCCACTTTTGGAAGATTGTCAACATCAGAGTACCTATGCCCAGGTGTTTTCTTTCCGTTTTTATTACTACCTAGGTAGGTATCCAACAACTTACGGAAGTTTCTATCGTTTAAATGATAGAATTAACTTCACGATTGTCCCATCGTCGTTTCACTTCCGGTCACGATGACGTACGACTTCCTTCTTCCTCGACTTGATACTCGGTGTTAGGCCCTACCTACCCAGGTACATCAAAATCCCATAGCATCCGAGTATGAGTGGTAAGTACATGTATGCTGCTCGGGAGACACTTTCGAATATTCTCCGGAGATACCGGAATACTTTTCACACTATCCATACGTGATCTCTCATTCCAAACTCTTTAATCTCTTATATGGACAAGACTTTGACAACTTCAACTGCCTGTTATTTTCAACAGTCGATGAATCTCATGGTGAACTGAGGCTGTCAACTCCTGGCAAAGAATTCTGTACAGCTAGGTAGCTTTTCAGTGCCAAGAAGACGAATATCGTTTACGAGCTCAAGCTCCACATGGCACTCCGAGCATGATCATCCCAACAGAATGGAAAAAAAGGGTTGACCGGATAGCATCGAAAGATGCGAATTTCGTTTGACCTCCCACGGCTAAATTGTTTGGTAAGTAGAGTAGCAACTCTCAATCGGCGGTTCTCAAGCTCTTGAACCATTCCAAGGCATTAGCCCTGTGAAATACTATTAAGCCACATCTTTCCTGTTTTAAAAAGACCAGCGGATTGAACAAATTAGTAGTGAAAGAATTCTGATATTGCTGCTTCTAATGCCATCTACCCGGCCAATTTCTATGGGCATTTCCAGGGACCGGCTTATTTGCTCTTGCTCGCTAATTAGAGGAAGGGGTTGGGGAAATCAGATTCTACTTGAGCCGCATCAAATACCATAATCTTACCATGATGGCATAACCATGAGAGTATAGATAGGTAGGTAGGTAGACAATGTAGAATGTTCTAGGTATCTCTCCTCCAGTGACTCTCCAGCCCGGGATAACCTAATTACTTTCATGTTATTATATTATTTTGAACAATCTACACCGGCAGTACGTGGACGTTGTTGTTCTGATTATGGCCACCTATCCAGCTAGCTTATATTCAGATAGAAGCTTCCACATCCCCACCCTTGTTGTTCTTCTTCTATTCTGAGCTCAACGTTTGTTACCTACCTAGGTATACAGTGATAACTTATACCTACGTGGAGGAAATAATCCAAATATAAAATTGGCAAAATGATGTTGTTGGCCTTGGAATATCATATCATACCTAGGTATGCGGCGGCAGTAAAATTGAGTACCTTGTCCAGGAGAAATACATTTCCGATTCCTTTCCACCTATGTAACTTTTGACAATTCATGAAGAATAATTGGTTACACAATCATCACCCTTGAAGTAATTTGGAAAAGTCGGTGATGCGATGTGATGTGATAATACCTAAATCTAAATCATAATCTAACCGTTAGCATGTGAATTTTATCAAGAATCCAATTTCGGTAACGTCTCCCGTTCCCGACCCCTTTAAGAAAAAAGTAAACTAGTTGGCCATTCTGCATCTCTTTGCAGAAACCGTGGACACGTAAAAAGTAAACTTTTTCTTCTTTCCTCCAGCTTCACAAAACCTTCTCCCAAGAATTTCTTTTACATTCGATCACAAGAACCTGTTCCTAAATTCCTGTGTATCATTATCTTACTTCAATTTGAGATTTCCTAAAGAATATTAATCTGTTCATTTCTGTTCCTCCATCACTCCTCCATTGAGTTCCCTACTCAATTCTTTCTTTTGAATTCATCAGGAGAGAATCAACCAGGTGTTTTCGTTATTCTAGATCGAAAAGGTCGTTGTTTATAGATTGCTTTGTCGCGCTGTAAATACCTTCTTTCCCTAACGAATTCTACCTCTTCAAAAGAACACGCGAGCTCTTAACAGTGTCATCGCAGATTCAATCAAGGTCAAAAACATAGCAATATCAACCGCAGTTTTGTCATTATGTCGTCAAGCGGATTAGATATGAAGGCGTTCCCTCTGCCAACAATTGAGAAGCCATTCGGAGTGGAATTATGGCCAATCTTTGACAAGGCTTTTACTGCGGTCACTGGTTACCATCCGCAAGACTTCGATTTCCAACCACGAGCTACGCCTATGTCAACATTGAAAGAGAGCGGTTTCACGATTCTAGCATACTACGTTATAATATTTGGCGGAAGGGAGTTAATGCGAAATCGCCCAGCCTTCAAATTGAATGGTCCTTTTATGATCCACAACTTCTACCTTACCGCCATCAGTGCCATTCTCTTAGCTCTCTTCGTTGAGCAATTGGTACCTACAGTCTACAATCATGGTCTTTTCTATGCCATCTGCGATGTTAAAGGTGGTTGGACTTCTCCCTTGGTTATTCTCTATTATGTAGGTTTGGCTGGAGACGAGGCTATACGATTTTGAAGCTAACACTAAAAAGCTCAATTACCTCACAAAATACCTCGAATTGCTTGATACAGTTTTCCTCGTGTTGAAGAAAAAGCCATTGAGTACGTAGCCACTGCTTTGCGATTCATGCCATCTGTAAATACTAATTTTTGGTGCGAAGCTTTCCTTCATTGCTATCACCACGGCGCCACTGCTCTCTTGTGTTACACACAACTCATTGGATTGACCTCAGTGTCATGGGTCCCAATCAGTCTCAATCTCATGGTTCACGTTGTCATGTACTGGTACTACTTCCAAAGCGCGCGTGGAATCCGTATTTGGTGGAAAGAATGGATCACCAGGCTCCAGATTATCCAGTTTGTTATTGATCTTGGTAAGGCTGCACAAATCCCAACCAGCCACAAATCGCATTTTTCAGCTTGCTGACATACTCTTCACTATACAGGCTTCGTCTACTTTGCATCATACACCTACTTCGCCTCAACTTACTTCCCCAACTTGCCAAGTGCAGGTAACTGTGCCGGAGAAGAATTTGCAGCTTTCGCGGGTATGGGTATTCTCAGCTCTTATCTTTTGCTCTTCATCTCTTTCTACTTCGCAACCTACAAGAAGGATGGAAAGCGCCCCACGGGTCGCAAGGCTGCACGATCCTTGGTCGATGCCAAAGTTCCAGACGTCGCCACACTTACTCACGGGAAGATCAATGCAAGCCCCAATGGTCGCGCAACAGGCGTAAGCCCAGCTCGTCCAGCTACCCGCTCCCGCAAAGCATAAATATGCACTTTGGGATATGACCCTACACGATCGGCACGACCGCGATACGACCGTTGACCCGATTATGTGATAAATGATAATGGATAGTTAACTCGCAGCCTCTTCCGAAGCGAGTGCACAAACTTCTTTGAGAATTAAGACTTTCTCCTTGTATAATGGTTTTTGGCGACACGACACAATTTCAGACGTGGCGTCGCTTCTACGACATTTTCCTTATGTTATAGAAAGAAAATATGTAATGAATGCCATTGCCTGCCAAATTATAGCATGGGTGGTTGGGCGGACCTAGAAGAGAGCATTTCAGATGTCAACAACCCCTAGTACTTTGTTTTAATTTCGTTTCTTGTGTGTTGTAGGGCAATGGTTGGCTGCCATTCAATGGATAAAGACACTGGCGTAGTGATCGGGAAAATGAATTGAATGATAGCATAATAGATAGACGAAGATTTCATGATCTATTTACTTGTGTACGGGCCTGTGATTTTGATTCTGATGCATGAATGATGGTGATGGGAACGCACGCACTGCGGACAGAATATAAGATACTACTAGGTAGTTAACTTGGTTTGGAAAGAGCTTGGTATATGATACCGCATTCTTCCTGGCTGGGTATGGGAGCGGTAACTTGCCAATCCCATGGTATTTATGTATGGTATTTGTTTCCCATGCGTTTCGTCCTGCGTCTAATGTACGGTGGTGGAAAATATTAGTGCGATGAGATATTATAAGCTACAATTTATATTACCTTCTAGATGTTGGTGACGGATACTTTGGGTGTATTTGGTATATTTTGAATGTCTGGAATGGTTTGATTGGTTGAGACGTTTTGATGGTTTGATGGTTTGAATACCTAAGTTGATCGTTTTGAGATGTCTTCAGTATACGAAATGTTTTGATGGGTTGACATACTTTGGATGTTCAATGGTCTTCATGCAGGAGATATGATGTCGGTATCGGTATCGACATCTTGAAACTCTGCGATGTGATGGTTGGGGGGAGAGGAAGGGGAAGGAGGAAGGGGAAGGGGAAAGGTTTGGGGTCTGGGGTGAGAATTATTATTATAGAGGCCTTTGAGAATAAAGTATTTCTCGCGATCCTCTTCATCTTCATCTACATGAGGTATGGTGGAGAGGCTGGTTTGGCGATGTATAGGAAGGGGGGAGAGGTTGGTAATAAGTTGTTGGGGTTCGATGAGATCTGTTCAATATGTATGAATTCCCTTGTAAGCGTAACCCACAAGTTGTAGCCAGACTTCCTCAATATCCTCTATGTAGTATATACTCCATGGTTAAGAATAACGTATAACTTGCAATGAGACTAAGAAGTGGTGAGATTACCTAGCTTGCTTCGATCGATGTTTTATCCCAAGTACTGTGGTCGGGTAATCATGGCTTTCCTGATATCACGCAGTTCATGTGTCTTTCATGGTTTCATGATTTTCATCCCAGTACCATGGTCCAGGTACCTCCTTGTGAGATGTGGCTGCTTATTTTTGTTCGTACTCTTACTCGCTTATGGCGCGAGATGGTGACTGGAGTGGGCTTACGAGGTTATGCGGATGTGGTCTGGATATCACTCGATTTCCGGAGATAGATTGTTCGCGAATGGAAGAGGAGGGGATGCGATGAAATGGGATGCGATTGGATGCGGTGGATGAGGTGTTCAGTTGGGATTACCAACGGAGACCGGATGATGTGATGGTGATGGAACGAATGTGCGAGACGGGGGAAAAGAATTCGGGATGTTAGGTTGGGGAAGATAATAAGAATAGAAATGTAGTGATGGGGAAATAGATGCCATATTATGTCATGTTGGGCGGCGAAGTTGAGGTTCGTGTTGGTAATGTTGGTACTGATAAATGGAGGCTGTGATGTTATATGATGTGACAGGAAATGGATGAACAAACCGTTCTTCTCGCAACATCTTCTAGAACTTCCAACAATGCATGTTAGAGGCTAGGTATGATAATGATCATGCTAACGATGAGAGTCAACGTACTAACAGTGTCCCTCTCGAATTGTGATGAGCGCTGTTACGCACAGAATAGTCCGTCTGTATTTTAAGACACATTGGCGTCATAACGGAGCCCGTTAAACTCAATGTCTTATATTACACTCAAACGGAAAACTGTTGGAAATTCTTAAATGTGATGTCTCGGTATGGGTAGGTAGTTCATGTTACATACGGTCGGTACCCCAATTTCAACCGGTTGTTCGTGGCTTGAGTGCCATGAGGGGTACTATGCATACAGGTACCGGGTGCGCATGTGATGTTCAAGAATTTCCAAAAAATTCAAAACAATTATTAAGTGCTGATATATGCTGATACTGTAATAAATTCAAGTTCAAGCATTATTCGAGCGTTCAAGCACTCGCCCGTCATCCTGCATGCATTAGAACCAATGACATTCCGATGATGTGATTGGTGGATGCAAGCCCTGAATAGTAAGTACATTGTAATTTGTTACAGTACAATGCCGAAGTCAAGGTGATAGGTCATAATGAAGACTGCCGGTTTGGTGTTGGAATATCTTTTCGAGAGACTGCTACCACGTGGACCTCATACTGTGGTGTGACTGTGTGAAAGAATATAAAATTGAGCAACTAATAGATACCTAATACCTATTATTACTTGTAGTTTACATATTACCTTTAGTAAGGGGTCCAAATCTCTCTAAAGAGTCTAATCATGAACTAGTGAAGGATAATCGATTATCGCAATTATAAAAGACGATCACCCTCTACCCTTTGCCATCAGGTCATAAATGCTAAACAGACGGTTGGTAATTATCTCATGACAAACAAGTATGTCTGTCTATTCTCCTAAACTCCTCTATGAGTTCGTATTATTGATTGTTTTCAATTATTGTGACTTGTGAGGAAGATGGAGGGAGAGCCTCCGCCCCCTTTCCCCTAGCAAACAGATCTAACAGGTACTAATGCCAGTCACCAGTGCCACAAAACCATCAGGGGTCTGTCTGTTGGATCCATAGGGCCCATCCGACTCCATAGCGTCAGAACTTTACTATTTTCCAAGCGCTGGAAGCTGTCAGAGCGATATTATCATAAGGTTGCCTCAAAACGTAGATATTGCGAATCTGAATGGTGGAGGACTGGAGGTGCACAGATGAAAACTAGAGGAAATGCTAAAGGACCACAGACTTTTTGTTGTATCAGAGCAATATTGATCATTGGAACGTCTCATGATAGATTTTTTTTTGATACGGGAGTTGTATTATTTTGAAGGCCCAATTCGAAAAGAGAAACACTTCTCGTAACGAGAATCTAGGAGCAGAAACAGTCACCGTATGGGGCTTACTTATCTAGTTGCACCTGCCGCTGCTTGCTGTACTCCGTATTGTAAGATCTTATGTATGCATCATGTAGGTAGGTATGGTATGCGTACTGTATGTACTTGCGTTGAACTTGGATTACTGTGCGGTGAGATATGGTGAAGCTGAAGCACGAGCAAAGAAAACGGTGGTCGGCGTAATTTAATCATTTTTATGATATTGTACTGTAATGAGATGTCACCGTCGTTGCAGATTCCTAAAGGAAGTAGAGCAGGAATTGATGCCAGTCTGTACTCTAGATATTGGAGTACGATGATAATCCTAACAGACAGGACTGACTCAATCGGGGTATGATGTATAGGTAACTAACTTGTGAGGATTTAAATTATAGATCTATACGAGTATATTCCTTGGGATGAATGAATATGAAACAATAATCGAACAAAATATTAAAGTCTTACAGTCTCACAGTACTTTAAGAAAAATCAAAAGCCATTTAGCCTGTTTAGCATTTTCAACCTATTCTAGTGCTAATACAGATAGTCTGGTCTAAGGATGCGCCAGTCTCAGCCTGAAGATTTACCAAATTCGAGATTCGCCAATTACAACTTCTCCAAGAATACCTAGTTTGAGAAAGGGGCTAGCTAATAACTGCTTCCTAATTCCTGAAGGATCCTGGAAAAGGTTGGCGTGAAGCCACGATCCTACAATAGGTACTAATAGATAATTATCTACGATTCTATGTACCGGTACAAAAGTAGGGAACCTAGAAACAACTTCAAGAAGGGATTATACCAATTTTTAAACGTCCCCCCATCCCCATGAATAAATTAATTCATGGGTTGATGTCGTACTCCATACGAATCCTCGAACCAGGGAGAAGGGAAAAAGAGAGAGTCTGGGAATGCTGTGTGGAGCGTGATGTACGGAGTATGTGATATCCTGTTGTGTGTTTGTGGTCGGTGGTTGGTTGGATGGATGGATGGCTGGATGGATCATGGATGGAATAATAGAACCTTGGAATACTCGTAGTGTGTTCTAAAGCATGATTGATGTACATTGACAATAGAGGGATTTAGCAAAATTTCTTAGGTTTTCTAAGCTAGCTAACTTTAGTGGCCCTAAATAGGTATAGATCTTCGAAGCTAAATTTAAATAGGTATAGCTTTTTTTGCCTATTTGGGAGATAGCAACGTAAGAAACTTAAGAAACGATCTTGATTAGTTGTCAAGACCGTTTCTTACGTTGCTATCTTTTTGTGGATCCAATTAACCCTTGCAATTCTTATGAAAATTATGAAAAAAGCAACAATGCGTAACACTAAAATTAAGCGAGATTTAATTGGATCTTGATTATTAATCGATTTCAAAAGTTTTCAAAAGCTTTGAATGGTCAGTTCGATCCACAAAATCTCTACAAAATCCATTTTAGGCATAGCTAGCAACTTAAGAAACTTAAGAAATTTTGCTAAAGACCTCTAATGATAATAGTGGGATGTGCCGTGAATGTCTGTGTGTACAGCCCACAGCCCACACAGCCCACAGCCCTCGAGTGAGGATTCTGAATTATTATTATCATCATCATTATTATTATTTTTTGACGGCATGTCTTTTCTTTAGATTCTGGTTGTGATTCAGATGGATATTCCAATTGGTTGGTGCGTATATCAAATGAGAAACTTCCATGAAGGAAAAAGAAGAAGAAGAAAGAGGAGAAGAAGAAGAAGACGCGGGAAGAAGAAGAAGAAGAAGATGATGATGATGATGAAGATGAAGCCCACTGTTCCTCCTTGCAAAGTATACAAGTATCAATACATCCATACATATAATAATATCATCTCCCCAGACTCCGGGGGCCTTATCATCTTGCATGAATAGCAACACGCATCACGCCACACACAACCAACCTCGTTTTTCTGTCTTGTCTCTTCCCTCCAGCTTGTTGGCTCGAATCTTTCTTCCGTTCTCACCTTGTTTATTATTACATCACAAATATATAGACATATATGTATATATATACTTATCCGCATATATCCATTTTCTTTTCAGCAGCAAGAAGGAAGTGAGAATATCACCTCATTATAACCTCAGCAGATCATTCCAAGACCGAAGAATCTCGTGAATATCAACTACTACATATCGATTTACCCAACCAAACCCATTGCCTATCAATATCACCCTGCCGGCACCATCTTTATAAAATATTTATTATTCATACCATTTATGATCTTTGAAACCAATTTTGATTTTGGAATATTTTTTGACTTTTGACATTAACTCTTCTCTTTTTACGGTACTCCCATAGGATCCATACTTGAGTACTCGGACTCGGTGTATAATTGCAAATCCGTGCTTTTCCGCCCCTAAAACATTCAGCAGCAAACTTCCTATACACTACCGGTCAACACTCGAGTAGAATTGTTTTATCCAGGTTCTTCCAAAGTCTTTTTCTGGGCCCCTAAGTATTATTGCCCCATTTATTTTAAAAGAATCCCAATAATATATATATACTTTTTGCTTGCTCCCCCCCCAACGGTGGCCATTAATTTCCAAGGCGAGTTTCGGCTTCTGCGACAGTGCGAAGGGACATCAACTTGAAACGACGTATGTTCACAACTACTTCAAGACCAGGTATAACTACCGTCTTCCTCCTAGCATAATTTTAATGATAAAGGAAAGGTTATCTAACTGACATTCATAGTTGTGAGATCCCCCAACAGACATATTTATTTAATGTTTCGATCTCTCGAGGAATTCCACACCAATTGCCAAATTTCCTTGACTCTCCTACCAATTTTATTATATAAATTTTACATGGAATTAGAGTACCTTGAGTTCACGAATCATTAAACAAGCCTTTCATATCTACTGTACTCAACGGTTCAACCCAGCCATCTACATCTACCTCGACTGCTCAAAAGAACCAGGAACCAGGACCCAGGACCCAGGGACCCAGTACCCACACAAGTACTTTATATCCTGGGAGAATAAGGATATTTGGTGCCGAAAATAGAGACATTTGATCCGTTTCAATAACTTAGTCCCTTTATTTTTCCGAAGTCAATATGCCTCTTATGAAGAAGTTCTTCCCATCTAGGGAATTGGAAATCGAAAGACCAAACGTCAGAGCTTCGAAAACCTCAAGTTTCGCC
Source organism: Ciborinia camelliae (assembly GCA_025890175.1). NCBI lineage: Eukaryota > Fungi > Ascomycota > Leotiomycetes > Helotiales > Sclerotiniaceae > Ciborinia > Ciborinia camelliae. The sequence goes on from JANPYM010000004.1 coordinate 723,980, forward strand.
AGTTTCGACAATTTTGACAGTTTCGAGTACGGCGGCGATTCCGATATCGACAGCGATATGGAAGCTTCAGTAATGAATAGGTCAAGGCCAAAGAAGCCCAGCATGTCCAAAGCACCTACTATACCCCAGAGAAACAGCAAAAGGATGTCTACGTTATTGAACAATGCCACCTCGGAATTAAAGTGTGTGGATAGGTTTGAAGCTACCAAAGAAGTGGTTGAGGAACAAGAATCCGAAATTTCGGATCCTCACGAATTATACCTTTCAAGCGAAGAAGATGCTTCACTCTCGGACGCGGATTCGCTACTCGATTTTGAAGCTGCTCCTCCTTCAGTATGCAATGGTTCTCGAAGCTCCTCTAGTGCATCTGCTCAAGATACTGCAAGAGTAGTATCCTATACTCTCGTCTCAAAACCTCGAGTTGTAGAAATTCCCCGTCCCACAAGCTTTCCCTCGGATCCCATATCTCGCAATTCCTTCCCAGTGAACGACTACAAAACTCGCCATTCAGTCGCATGTATCCCATCATTAGCACCAATCCCCTCATCACATCCACCACGACGAAGCTCCCGACTGAGCTCACCACCCCGAAATTCCACCCGTCGTCTCTCCATTTCATCCTTTGGTGCTCTCTCCAAACTCAACACAAACTACGCCAATGCTTCCAGCATAATCCCCCCTCAGCAACCCTCCAAACTTAACTCCAACACCACCTTTCTCCAACCCGCTTCCGCCACCTCCCCCCAACATGCCTTTCTCTCTTCTGATCCATTTCCCTCGCCTATACCCTCTCCCCAAAACGAAAATCCCCCAGTTTTTCCCCAGCCCGAACAAACATTCGAATCTCGCCGTCCAAAATCCATGCATCACGAACGTCCCAAAACACCCAATAGCCTCATGGAAGGTCTCCAAGGCCTCACTCGCTCTTTCACCAAATCTGCTAAGAAGCGTCCTAGCATGCCGAAACTAAACTTAGCATACACATCCGGTATCGTGCCCACCACCCACGGCAATGCCTCCCGATCATCATTGGTATACAGCAATGGATCTAGAACGAGTTTGCTCACAGTTGATGAGCGAACCTCTAAAGAGGATAAATTCGGAAGCATGAGGAGATCATCCACGGTACCTTTGCTTCTAAACGAAGAAAAGCGAATGGGAAAGAGAGCTCGGGAAACACAATCGGCGATCGATGAGAAAGCGCCAGTCAGATATGAGGATATCATGAAAAATGTTATCCGTGAGCCCCCGCCAACAACTCCGAGCACTCCTCAGAGTACAAGTAGTCCGAAGGTGAAGGGCTGGATGGGAATGGGCATGGCCAATAGAAGGAAGAGTTTTAAGAGATAAATTCTTAACCTCCTCGACATCTACTGATTGATATACATCTAATTTTGTTTGTTTATTATTTTGTTTTATTTGTCTTTTCGGCAGAATGGCACGCTTTCCTCTACGATACGATCTTCACATTCGTACTCTCGTTCACCCATTACAGCAAATTGGGCCATCTTTTTTTGGGGACAGGAGTTTTTGGGATGGAATTACCGGTACAATACATACAATGACCGCTACGGAGGCTATCTATCTTGTTATTTACTTGTTTTTATTTGTTTTTCGCAAGGCGTTTAGGATCGATTTTGGGGGGGTGATACCTTTTCTTCTTACTGCTCTACTATCTCTGCCAGTACGCATTGCATGTATGCAATATCTCGTCACTGTTTATGTTGTTACGGTTGATCGACTGATCTTTTTGGATGGATTATGGTGTTGGGGGAAGCAAAATCCTAGATGGAAGGCAATGTGTAATTTTTACTTAGGTTGGATTGGGTCCAGGTGACTTTGGAAGGGGGAAGGGGGAGATGAGATGAGATGATTGTGTTTAGCCATAGCATAGCAATGGAGTAGCAGTAGGAGTAGCATGACAATTGATCGTTCATTTGTCTACCATGAATTGAACACATTTCCATTTGCATTTCCCATTACAACTTTTGCACTCTCACGTCCTACCATGCATCACCCCCAAGGAGATACGGACCACAACTTCGGAAATCGGGTCGGCTTGGCTCACCACAGTCCTCGAGTACCATCACAAACACAACCCCCACACTGCACTGCGTATTCAACCAGATTTTATCTTTTCCCAAGGTACTCGGAGAATTTGTTTTCGTGCTGTGTTTTCGTGCGAGTCTATGCATGCTATACCACGGTTACAACATCATGGATTCCTATTCCTACACTGTAGTACAGTACTTCTTCCAAGTTCATGCATTCCTATAATAATAATATAACATGACCTTACACTACGCCACGCTACGCTGCACGAGTTTTCGGGGTGAGGTACCGGCAGTACCACCCCCAAACCCAACGCTTTTATATTTGCATCATGTGTCTTAGAGTACATATCGTGATACCACTGTGCTATGCTATACTATGTTGTGTGTAGTAGTATAAAGACTACATACACTTCTAGTTTTACCTCGTCATCTTCATTTGGATCCCTAACTCGCCAATGACCATGATCCTCCATCCATCCATTATCGCGACCCGGGGGGGCTTCTCATCATACCTAGATACCCCTTTATATCAAATCCTCAAATCCTCTTTCCAAAAATCCTCATCATCGCCACCCCCCATTATCCATCACCCAAATGCCAAGCAGATTCGCCTTGACCAGTGTTACCCACTCCCCTCCCTTCTACCAAGAATCACAATCCATCGTCTCGAACCCCCAACCCTACACGTATAATTTCCTCTAGATTACCCACGGACAAACGCCGTGAACACGGGATTACTGTGAAAGTTATTCTTCCGCACAGAGCTAAAACCAAATCCCCCAAGGTAGAGAGAGGTATGTGTGCGATGGACAGACGATATAAGTGGACGAGATAAATATGTAATGAAATGAATGAAATATATTTCTGTGGCCATTCCTCATTCCTCCAATCACATATGAATGCTGTTTTCGTGAACAATACTTTCGCTTGTTTCATGTATATTGATGGATTTCTCAAGCTGTGTCTTGCATTGTTGATATTGTGGGGAGTTATGCTTGCATGCTTACCTTGCCTCTACGAAGTCCGTACCTATGGGACGTATGGACAGATGGAGAATGAAAACTCCCATTATTTTTTAAAAAGAAGCTTCAGAAATCGATGTGACATCCCAAATAATCTCGCTAGGAGAATAAATTTCTTTCATTTCCACTGGCAGGCAGGTCCCTCTCTTTTTGGAGGGGGGGGGGGGGGGGGAATTTTT